>OMKZ01033429.1:0-10333 GCA_900302535.1 Neoniphon sammara | reverse complement strand
GATATTTTTTTTTTTTTTTTTTTTTTTACACTTTCCGTCAGTCTTTTTCATGTTCAGTGTTAAAATATCTCACATCTGTCCCATTTCTCTACCAAAAGCAAGCGGTTCACCATGGCATAAAAGTGGTCTACCAAAAAAATGTTAATTGTTGTATGGCATTTTGGTATAAATAGTCACTGAAAACGCTGTCAAACCTAATTTGCAAAGAGAGGAAGTATGCATGTGTCTATGGGAGCAAGTTGCAGACAATATAATTTTCCTCAGAGCTTTGGGGGGGAAAAACCTCAATTTGTATTTCATAATTTGGGCATTGCAGTAGTCTATTCTGAACCTGCGTTACTCAGCTCTGCTGGCAGTTCTGAAAAAAAAAAAAAGCCAGACTTCTCGTCCTGTCATACCTTATAATTTTATGCATCAGTGTATCTCTCCACAAAGTTTGGACTGTCACTGTCAGGAGTCCAGTGTGTGTGTTGGAGGGGCAGTCTACTCCGAAAGCTGACAAGCAACGTTTGACAGACATGTGAGACTCGACATGGCATATGGCCTTACAGGAGCCTTCAGCCTTCACCTAGAGAAAAGTCATTTTTTTGTGTATCTTTTCAAATGATACAGAAATGATTGGACCTTAGGAAGCAGACATAACAAACCCTACTACTTTTGAATAGTTTCATGCTTCTTTGTCGCAGAGAGTGGCTCCTACAGGAGAACCGAGCATCAAGCGAAGTGAGAGTCGGCCAGGGGCCTGTGAGATCACACAAGTTGGGTCTGTGTTGAGATGTTTAGCCTTGGTGTGAGTCCCCCAGAGGCAGGCTGAGACGAAGGTCAATCTTTTCCCCTCAATCTTAATTACTGTCTTTGGGTATATGACAAGCATCCAATCCAGGAAAACCATGTTGCCAGGATACCAGCAGTAAACTCGATTGCTCTCCCTTTAATGGCTGGAATAGCCCCTTTCATAGCTATTCAGAAACAGGTCATTCTGCAGCGATAGGTATTTACATTTCCTATAATTGCGTGGTGGGGGTCTGTGGGTTTTGGACAGGCCACATGGGTAGGTTTTTATGTTGCTGGTCCTATATGTTTGCTAGTAATTTGTAGCAAGCTTTCTTAACATGTTGTAGTCAGAAAATATTTTTATGGCCCAAATGCAAATGGGTATTTGCGAACAAATTTTATGTGGCACTAGAGATTGCGGCTGAAACAAATCTTGGACAGAACGTAACCATAGTCCGACACCAGCCAAGCAAGGACAATATATCAAAGACTGCCGTGTCCTCAAAATGTAAAGGTAAACATTTTGAGATTTATTTTTTATGGTCTGGATCATTAATATTTTACACTTCTTCTTCATCATGTATTGGCTGTGGTAAAGCAGCGCAGCAAAGTGAAATGTAACATATAGTATGTTGGCATCGTTCCATGATGTTACGATCCCATATGATATGCACAACTTGCTGCCCCACCCCACTCTACCACCTACACAATGTGCCTCTCCCCCAGATTTACACTGAGCCTCCTCCCTAAGGTCCAACTTTGTTCTTGGACCACAAACTGCTGCTGGGGAATAGCCGAGGCCCACTAAAGCAACCTTGAGCGCCTCAAAGTGTGACATTTGGAGTTGTATTACTGCAAAGCAGCTGGCTCTCGCACCGCTGGAGCTCGTGATGAGAACCACTGAAAAAGGCCAGAATGTCACTGCAGCCCTGAAAGCAGAGTCACACCAGGAGCACAGCCTTTTTATTACTTATCCAATGCTGCGATAACAATCAAACCTGTTACCACCGTGGTGTAATTGAGGCTGCTGTCTGTCATTATGTTCAGTCAGTTCAGAAAACTTGTGCGGTCTTTTTGTGGGAAGGACAACATCTTAGATTTGACTGAGATCTTGACTGAGCGAGGTTATTTATCTTAAATTTTAAAGGGAGACAAAGGCTTCAAACATAATATCCAGCTGCAAAAGATGTCATGAAGTAACTTCCCATGCCCTCCGTTAATATTATTGCAGTTTACATAAAGGACTATCCACAATAACAATATCAGCTGCAGTTTGTGCCTGTTTTATTGTGAGTTTATATTGAATTCAAGAAACTTAACATGGGTGCAATGCAGTATAACTCACTATTATGAGATGCTTTTGGTTCCCAACCAGCCTCATTTTAATTCCCATCAACTAAGGCAAGAGATCTGTGAACTTTGTAGTTGGGGAATGTCAAGTTGATGTGATCCGCTCCCGCCTCCCTGCTCTTCTTCTACAAACCACCAAACTGCTGGAGGGCTCTTTATTTGATCATTGATTTCACAAAGAGAACAATACCACAACTGCTAATTGCTTAATATATCAAACTGACATGTTACAAAATGAGAGCCTCCAGCTGATGTACTACATTTTAAACATATTAGTGTAGCTCAAAGATCCCAACAGTTATTTTTTCATCAACTCTTGAGTCTGTGTTGCAAACACGATTGCACCCTGTGGCTCCTCTGCCTGTGTCAATAAAAGAAAGCGGAAAAGGAGAGGAGGATCCAATCGGATGCCGTAAATTAATCAGCCATTTATTTTGGAACTCAACCCTTTCTATGGTTTCAGTTGCTTATTAGCCACAGCTTTATGTTAATGCTTGGCCTTGGCGAACTCCAACACAGCACCCTCAAAATCAAATTGGAAACAGACCTCACTTGTTCCCCCTCATACAAAAAAGATACATTACTCATTACTCTGCAGGTTGTTTTCCTTTTTTCGGCTAACCAAATATGTTTTATAACCAGCTGTTGGACGTTGAGATGATGATGATGTCGAGTGTAGTATTCAGTAATCTGTGAAGTTTTGTTTCCTCTGTGAAACATGCTAATTCATGACCTCAGCATGGTGCTGATGTTGCATGTGTCGGAGAATAACCCGGTTCTTTGAACGCCTCCCGCTGAGTTAGCCCATAAAAGAAAATGTTCCATAAAGATGTATAAAACAACCAGGTAGCACACAGCACTAGCATATGAATAGCATTTTTTTGGCTTTTCAGCTTTCCTATCATGCAAAGGAATATTTATATTAAACCACTTTTTGATGTCAGAATTAAAGTGACTCATTATAAAAGTCCACCTTCATTTATTCTGCATCTGTCCTGCATTGGTGCTGCAGATAATAAAGTGTCAGATGTTACACAGTAGAACAAACCAAAGCAGCACATTATATCACAAAACTCTGGTGTCTCTCAACTAGTTGTCAGACCATGCTGTGTGACCTCCAATGTTCAAAAGAATGAAATTTCTTTACAAACAATTCCTCTCGGGGAAGCCTGCATTGCAAGTTGTAACTTCTGTAATGGCTACATCTGAATCTTTTTTACTTTCTTTTCAAAGCTACTACAACTGGAAGACTCAGATGTCCACGTCCAACTCGAGCCCAAACTACCAGGTGATTTATGATAACCCCACCGGCCTGCTCTTCAAGAACAAGAGGGACAGAAAGATCCTGAATGTAGATCCATGGGTAGGTGCTTATTCCTTTTCCAACACACTGGCTTGGCACTGCCTGTTCCCCTTTTGCCTTTTGGCTTTGTTTTAAAGCCCCGGGGAGGTGAATTGTACTGCTGACTCGACTGTATGTTCACCTGTTGAGTGCCAGTAAAACATTTCCAAGGAAAGCAAACACCATGATACAACAAAATAAGCTTTTTAAATCCATTTTTTTCCCATTAGAGTTCCATAAAACAGCCAGTCTAAGGTGGCCTGGTAGATGCTTACCATTTACCCTTGATGTTGCACTGTTGTTGCATGCCATACCCCTCAATCTCTCCCCATAAAGAAAAAAAAAGTCAGTAGAATATCAATAAATCAGTTATTGCCAATCTTCAAACTTCATTAATTGTCTGAAGGCTTAGCTACTGTCTAAATCAGCCACAGATATTAGAAGCATTTCCAGAGTGAGCCCATCAAAGAGGCAGCTGGAGAGAGAGAGAGAGAAATAAAACAAGTTGAGGGAAAGATGTTTGCTTTCCACCTGCATGAAGAATGGAGGATCAAGGGGTTGAGACAGGTGCTTCCTCCATGCTGACAGTCCGACAGCGGCCCTGCAAGAATAACGACTGACAGACAGAGCTTTTTTCCCTCTGGTTTCCCTCTTTGCTGGGGGGTAGGGAAGTAGTTGGCGGGGCTGAACTATTTTGAAATTGCAGACAGAGCTTTGGGGACTGCGTTTTTTTGAAGCCGAGGGCCAAAATGGCAGCGCAGTGTTCTAGCTGCGGTCGAGCACCGCCCCGACCAGGCTGTCTATTAAAAACACAAGAGGAGGCACAGGAAGCCAGACACAGCAAACCACCCGTGTGCCCAGAGCCCAGCGCAGCTCAGCCCAGATTGGCTCGGCATGGAGCAGCACAGAACCGTCCCTCTTTTAACCCACCATGAGCTCACTAGCTGCTCATGTGGCCACAGTTCCTCGGGGGAACCTTCCAGAATCAAGGCTCACATCAACTCATTTTGGGTGGCTTGTTTGTTTTTCTGCCTTTATCATACCATGACCAGTTTGTCTGTTCTCGCCAGAAGGGGAAAAAATGCCACATTTAAGTTTTGAGTTGTGGCAACGGCACAATGCAGTCTGGGCCAAAAATACGTTGAATTGCAACTTTGAATGTATATAGTGTTTTAGAAACCAAGGTTTGAAGAGCAGAACAAGCAATTCAGATGACGTGAGCGAAATGACATAAAAATAGATCGTTTATCATTCAGTTGACCCAGCATTTCCCATTTTTTCTTAATGCTCCTGTGAGGTCATTTTTATTGGTCTATTTTTATTGACGCTCTTTTGAAGTTGCAAAGGAAGACTGCATTACTTATTAGGACACCCACAAGTGCGTTTGAGGTAAAAGTGTAAATTGAGTGTAATGGTTGGCTACGTGTCCACTCCCACTAGAGGCTTTTGACACACTTAGCCTTAAAATAAATGCTCCCAGCTGGTGTGGGCTTCACATCTTAGTGGAGGGGCCGCGCCAGTTTTGACATTCAAAGTTGACCAAAAACGCAAAACATTTCAGAAGATGAAGAATTACAGTAACTGTCAAATCATATTTCACTTGGCGTCATCTTTAGTATGCCTATTATTATGAAGAAATATGCTGTGGATATCTGTGATTTTGTTTAATTGCTAACATATCTGAGGCAGTTTTCATGATTTAAAATGATCACATCTCAGTGCACTGGCTAAAAGATTGTCCAAATCTAGATAGCAGTGGATTACTTGTTACGAATGTGCAAATGTCAGGCCAATAATCAAGTATAATTGTCAGTAACTACACCCAATATTTTAGGTAAATTGGACATCCTCAGCTGTCAAAGTGAATAAATTGCACAGGACTACAAACACGCCTGCTAACTGCTCTACCTCTCGGGTTGCAGCCTGCACCTGGTGACGGCTCGACCAGGACGCCCCTGCAGTCAGATCTCTACACCCAAATCGTCTTCTACGACCACAACACCAGGACAGCCTAGGCCTCAGAGGCTGCCGCCGACGCACACTGCAATTAAGCACATATTGGAGATTACGGCAACCCTTTAATTTAAATGGAAATAAAAGTTGTTTTAGTCGCGCCGTCATTTACATACTGTTCCTCTGGTATCATGCATGCCATCTGGGTGGAGGGCGCCACAGCCTTAACAATTTTTAAAGACGGTATTCTCAACTGAAGTATCCCCGGGTAAGAAGTGGACGGACCTTTAAGGAAATTTAGCGGAGATTTCATGTCACTTCAGGTTTTTTGAAAATCATGTTCTTGTTAAGAAACAAGATTGGAGCTTATTTTGGAGTTTTAAACTGTTAATGAAGTGTTTTCTAGAATGACAGCGAACTTGTTTGGGAGTTACTGCAGCTCGCACTGCTTCTGCCGCTTGTTTTTTCTGCCAAGTGCGTGACTGCAGGCCCGGCGTTCTGATGCTGGGACACTGAGTTTAGAGCTATAATAAACTTGCTATGACTTTGCAAGCTCACCCAAACTGGACAGGAGCGCGTTTCGGCCGGGCCAAAGCAAACATGCGCACACACATGCACACACAATGTCAGGCCCTAATTGTTTGTATTCCCCGTAGTGAAGGCCAGGCCCAGTTTGGCCCAGTTTGTTTGGTGTCCCCAAAGCGCTGGTCTTCGTTAGGGGCAGGAACCTGCTCGGGGACCTCAGGCTCATCTCATCCTTTGGCCCGGCATGTTTTGGGCTGTTTGTCTAAACAAATTAAAGGCGTAAGAGCTTTGAAAGATGATGGGGGTTGCTTTTATGTCCTCCCCCAGGCTGCGGTAGCTCCAATTGGACTGGAAGAATGCTGCCAGTCTTCACAAAGCGAAGGGAAATGGGCTTAAAGCATTCCGCATGTTCCCAGATGCCAGGCAGACTTTACGGGACATAAAAGTGCTCTATCATTTACATATTAGTCACTCAGTTTGACATTTTTTTGAATGGAAGAGAAGTTTGCAAATAACCTGCTTCAGAAAATTCTTGCAGCAGTAGGCACTTTGCAGCTGTGTGTTTTTGGCTTGTGTGTTTTGATTTTTTTCTTCTTCTTCTATTCTTGCTTTAAATAATGAAACTCATGGCAGGAGTCAAGCCTACCAGAAGTAATGTCAGCTATGTTGAATGTATACAAGATAAGGAGGCCTTCATTAACTTGGCTTTTTAATAAGACTACTAGTTAAGATGTCTCTTTCATGTCCATTTTGAATCAAATTGTTGCAGAGGTTCAAAATGGACAGATGACTGTTCGATAACCTAATGTTGAACTTGTGCCTGGATAAAACAGAAATAAATAAAAAGCGCTGTTTCTGTTTAGTCACAAATACTGTTTCTATTTAGTCACGAATGTTAGTAACCATCCTGAACAAGAACTGGCTCTTGGAATTGTTGTGAATTCTTATCCACGGATCAGCGTCTTCAGCCCGTATGAGTTTCTCCCAAATTCAAAAAGATCCAGGAGATGTTGCCCAGTAAAAATATAACCAAGGTGTACAACATATTCCAGCATGCACATATCGTCAGGAATAAACACTGTTTCACCTTCTTTCTCAAATCAGCAACAAAAATAACATAAAGGAACATTAAAATAGTTTTTCAGTAGACTTAATGTTTTTTTTTACTTTTTTTTTTTTTTTTTTTTACTTGACAACTTGAAGTAATTGCAAAATGGCTGCTCTTTAATTAACATAATTGCATCATCAGGTAAGCCTAGGTAAGGTTTTTATCTTTAGGACAGTGAGCACCAAATTAATGAAAATATAATAAGTGACTCAATAATAAATGACTTAAATGACTCAAATTGAGAAGTAATGGGATTAAAACTGAAATAAAACAGAGAAAGTGGCTCCCATTTTAAAAGTGCCAGTTCATGTTGTGCATCCCCTCTGCTGGCAGGTCTTTCTTGAATGTTACAGGGTTGAAACAAATTAGTACATTGTAACACAAACCTCTAACATCCCAGCCGACTACATACCAGAGCAGACTGGCAATGACTGCGTCTGTTTGTCTGTTTTGTCTGAATTATTCCTCGCTGACGATTGCCCAGAGGCCTCATTGAAACAATATGTATGGTGAAAGATTAGAGCGGGGTGGGGGTGGGGGGAACTTGTTTTCCATGGGCATGGGGATGTGGGTTCTGGTTGTGTAAAACTACGGGTGCTGGGGTCTGGGTTCTGGTTTTCAGTGGGGTTTTGAGGATGTGGGCTGCAGTTCTGTTTTGGTGAGTGGATAAACAAAGGCTGGGGAAGCCTTATGGACTTTTTAATAGACTTCACGGACTGGGGTTTGGGGGTTTGGGGAGTGTTTTGCCTGTTTTTTTTTTCATGATTTCTTTTCTGTTTTGTCTTTCCTGTTAAGTTGTCTGTCACCCACTGTTTTATGCATTTTTATTGTTGGTGTTCTCAGAATAATAAAAAATATAGTCTGTTTTTGGCTAGTTTGGTTAATGCAGCTCTATGGCAAAACTGGTTTGCCATAGAGCCATTGTTTCAGCTGGGTTTGAAGCGTAACGGGACTGACAAGGATGACAGGCGCATTCAAAAGTGGCAGAAGGCCTGCGCTGCCAATCCCATTTCCTCTTTGACCTGTTTTTTTGTTGTTTGTGGCCTCTGCGTTTTAGCTCGAATTTCACCTCAGGCAACGGCTGTCACAATCAACCAACTGCCCACCTCGGCATCTCACTACCTGCTCTGCTTTTGCTGTTGCTTTCGTCTTTTCTTTTTTTTTTCATTCAGTCACAAGGAAGACCTCAAACCGGCTGGGTGGCAAACGAACATTTCACCCTCATCTACAGCTGTTCAGATTTACAGGCTGCGGCTCGTTCGTGTGGCCGAACGACGAGACTTGCCCGCTTTTCTCTCCCTCCCTGCCTGAAAGTGGCACAAGTCGCTGCAAACACCTACCAATCAAAACAGCAGATGTGCAGATGAAAATTAGGCAATTGAAAGGTGGGGTGGGGGGAGCGGAGGAGTGGCGGTCGGACAAACAAGCAAGTGTAAGGCTCATGAAATGCACTGGCTGCTTTTTTATTTACCTTACCTCTCTGGAAGACCTAACCCCAAAAACACAAGTCATTAGAATTCACTCAGACAGATCATGTGTCTGTAAATAGTAAAGATTTCACAATAAAGTCTAAATTAAATACTCAAAGCAAACAGCTGCATCCCTCTGCATTTCATTTATTGGGCATTTAAGCTGTTGGGGTTTCAACTGAAGCGTGCTTTTATTACTTGGAGGTCTGACTTGCCTCTAATAGACACAACATGAGGTAAAGAGGTAAATCCAGGTTGAACCAGGCCTTAGATACACAGAGTGGAGATACTGCTCTGTCTTGTCTATGAAACCTGCTCAGTTCCACCTGGTTTGATGTCTTCTGATGAGAGATTTTTACCTGTTTCAATCCTGTCAGACATTCATATTTTTGACATTTCATGGCCAACATTAAGTGTCGGTCTCTCCTATATTTTCCCGGCAGTCGTTTGATGGATGGCGACTTGCAGGAGGTGGCCAAGATCAACATTAACCAAAACAATCTCAAAATTCTCAAACCGTGATACTATGGCATGGTGATATTCATATTAAAATACCCCACTGTTTTGAACAGAAATCAGGAAAATGTTTAGGTTTTGAGTTCACAGGGTAGCAGCTCCGGACGATCATACAGCCGCTGTCTCAACTTTCATTTGATACCATACTTAAATAAATTACACTGATATATGATGATGGACGATGACAGCCCTTTGAAGCTACTTTCCGGTGTAGCAGGGCTCTGCTGATCTATATGTATGGGGCTGATGGCATCTTGTAACATCCATACAATTGATAAAGTTTGAATCAAGTGAAAGCTTATTGGCAATGGCCTGGCACCTTCCCCTGTCAATAAGAGAAATCACTGAGAAACAGAGAAGCAAAGGCTGGTTGGATGAGCTCTTTCAAAATAAGACTGTAGGTGTCTCTGCTGATGGCTGGGCCGTTCTGGTGTGAAGTTAATGGACCAGCGCATCTGCTGGATAAGCCCCGCCTCCAGGCATGAACACTTCACAATGTGTGACAACAAAGCATTGGCTGTGTATTGAACCTCAGAGCACGGTACAGTGCTGTGCCTACTGCTCAGCCCAGAATACACAGATATGTGCCGAATACACTTTGAGTTTCATGAAAATGCATTTTTAGCTCATTTTAGTTATAGTTACCCATTTTATCTTAATGTGTTGGATAACTTGGGCCACTAAGTTTCCTTTTATCAATTACTGTCAACAGTTTTTCATAGTATTTGACTTTAAACTGATAATGCAAACCCTGGATATCATAAGTAACTTTCCAAGCATACCTCCCCCTCACCCCTCACACATATTTCAACAATATGTGCCCCACACACAAGTTGAAAACAGACACATCAACTATCCATATGTGCAAACAAGAATCGGAGTGTGAATGTCTAAACACACACACACACACACACACACACACACACACCCGAATGAGTTGTCCTATTTGTTCTAATAATCTTATTAGATTAAAAGTATTACTTGTTGGGCCTGTAAGAATTTGTTTTTTTGAATGGCTCTATTATATTTTTTGCCTTTTCTATACTTTTGAAATCACAAATATTAAAATGACTCATTAAAACTCACAAAATCACAATTTTGTCCCCTCCCCGCTCTTTCACTGGTGTCAAAGCTCATTATCCAAAAACTGGCCCTGACTTCACCCCCTACCTTTTTTTTTATGCTGTTGTTTATTTTGAAGCTCATCTCTTCCCAGTTGAAGGGGGTTAAATCCCTTTAATGTGCTGACTGGTATGAAGGACATGCCAAGCTAATATTATTGCCATCAGATGTCCA
>OMKZ01033428.1:0-20408 GCA_900302535.1 Neoniphon sammara | reverse complement strand
TTATGTGATTGTGTAATTGTGTGTGCATGTGTGTGTGTGTGTGTGTGTGTGTGTGTGTGAGATTTGGGATGGGACTTAAAGTTGAAATATTTAAGGGTGTTAATTCCTGTCTATGAATTAATGGATGAATGATAACTTTGAGAAAGTTGACAGGTTTGAAATGTTCATTAGAAGATAAACATGTCAAAAGTACAGCTGATTTGATCTTTTAATGGGTTCTGATGGGTTTACAGATCATTTTTTGTCTGTACTATTTGATCTTTCAGGGTGAGGAAGGAGTGAGGGAGGTACTGCAAATTTTAAATGATGAATTCCGCCTGTCCATGGCTTTATCTGGTGAGTCAGGTCCAATACAAATAAATTTGTAAACTTGGTAAATAGGAACTGGGAATTTCATAGATGCTGAAACTGATCACGCTATGACTAAGCTAATGCATTTCTGTGTTTATTTGAGGGTGGTGAAAACTAATTACACAAATAAAAACAGCAATATTTTACTGAAACAACACAATTCTAATACAAGTTTTCATATTGATCTTATCCAGGGTGCAGGAATGTGGCCGAAATCAACAGGAACCTCATTCAGTTCTCTAAACTCTGAAGTACCAGCAGAGGGCAACTCGCTTTTCTTCACTTCATTTACTTTATTAACCCTAAAAATGAAATTTGTCTTTCTGCAGAGTTTAAAAGTACAACAAACACTACGTTGGACAACAAAAACTGCAGCACCAAACAACACACAACAGAGAAAGGACACTGACGTGAAACAAAGACTGTGTGTACAGCAAATACTGTGTATGCAAATAGCAAAGGAGGAGCTAGAGGAAGATACTCTAACTGAAACTACTGAACAGGAACAGACTACTGAATCAGTCCAATACTACTGTGCAAGAGCCAGAGATGCCTATCTGACAAAAAAAAAAACTGCCAACTACTCAGCTCAAAAACACGTATTCATCATATTACAAAATGTAATACATGGCAAGCATGTTACAGCTTCCATAGTTTGATTTGGCTGGGCTCTTTGGATTTAAAACTCATCAGAAGGCCACAGCTCATGTGTACCCTTAGTGGCTGATGACTAATATGTATTTATTTGAGAGTGTAAGAGTGAGAGAGTGTATACAAGAGGGCTGACATTGCGTCTACGAAAGCAGATGTGGGTGGCTGTAAGTTTGGTGACAGACTTAGCAAGTGAATTATGAAAGTATTTTTCTTTTGGATTGGGGAGGATGGAAAGCTTTTATGAAACCTCCAAACTTCTTTTTGGCCTTACTGTAATGACTGCAAAGATTGATGACATATACACCACAGTTCTGAACGCTGCAAGAGCATGTGGTTGAATAAATGCCAGCTGAGGTGATGTAGTGCTGTTTCTCCTTTGTGAATTTATTGTCAGCGGACTACACGGATGTAACCGTTTTAGAGGTCCAGCTTTCTACATGCTTGCTTTATACTGAAGGGGAAATCGTTTGGAAAATCTTGCAGTACTAATGCCAGGCAGGATCAGGCTGGGGGTTCGAACACTGGTTACCGCTACACAAATTTATCAATAGTTCAGAGTGCGGAGGTGGTATTTATCAGCAAGGATTCTGATCAAGGATGAGTGCACTTGGATCACAACTGTGCTGTAAATCATTAAAAAATAACAGCAAAATGTGAGTCTCAGATTGTTTCTGTGCCCTGATCCAAGATTTAATTACTTTGCTAAAAACCCCACAATGAACAGCACAAAGCAAAGTGAAGCTGACCATGATTACTACATACATACATCTACTCTACAGTGTTTTCTGAGTACATGCCAAGCTCCACGATCAAGCATCAAGAAAACTTTTAATTATAAACTAAACTAAATGTAGAGTAAAAGGTCAAACTTCAAAGACATCTGTCCACTGTCTATACTTAAGGTTTCTTTGAGAATGTTAATTATTTTCAGTTGCTAACAGCTTTCATCTAACAAAAAGACAGATGGCAATAGAATAAAACAAATAAAAAAAATGAATGATAAACAATGGAGAGCATCCCTCTGTTTAAATAATGATGCTTGTCTCACTCACAAATATGAAGGCAACTTCAATCAAAAAGTAATCAGGAAACTATTTGGGCTGAAAAAAGTTCACATTATGTAAATGAGGTAGTGAACCTAACATGGCTATTAGCTCCAAATGAAGGGCCTTAAAATAAGCTGATCTGATATTTTAGATGATGTTTACAACGTTTAACGCATAACATATATCACACTTCGGGGCGGGAAGTTCTGAGATGCAGAAACAGAAACACATAGCAAGAAAGAGAAGTAACACAGGAAGTGTCTGAGGTCTTGGTTAAGGCAGAGAAACGGCGATGCTCACCCAGATGTTTCGACTCTCCAACCAGCTGGTGCACTGCAACAGACATTTTCTGCTCTATGTTCATCTGAGACGTCTGCTCCGGTAGGTAAGCAGGCTGGAGGGAGGCCTCAGGTCCAGTCTGCTGAGGAGACTATCTTCCAGGTAGGTTACTGGGCATCACTTTTTCTTGTGTCGTAGATTCAGTTGCATGTGTACCTGTAGATGCCACGACAAAAAGTTTCTATATCAAGCACAAGTCTGTCACGAAAGGTACTTTCAGAGTAGAGTTCCTATCACTTTGTTCCTATTTTAGATAATTGTTTTAGACTACAGTTTTGTAGGTTTGTGCAACACCAAGCTGCTACATTTCTTCATTGTTACATCAGACAGTTGAGGAAGACAGGTTGAGGTTTGGTTATTGTTTTATGCAAGAGGCGATTTGAAGGGGGTTGAAGATTGGTGGCAGGTCCTTGGTTAGCACATAATTTGTCCTTTCTAAACTATGTGTGCCAAGACACCCCTGTACCGTATGAAGACATGCACAATGGCGAGATGCAACTTCATGAGGTTTTACATTACATTTCAGATACTTTGAGTGCCATGCAAGAATTCGACTACTCTACTAAACACATAGTGCCTGTGCGTTCAACAGGACACAGACTTTAGTCAAAGGTCAAAGTCAAGTAAAACATTAGTACACTCCCAGCCACTGAGCTTGTTCCCCCAAATTCCAGTTTATACACCACAAAACACACAAGGCTTGGCACACCTGACCAACTCCTGTGTTTGAGTTTGTAGGAGACAAAAAGTGTCAAAACCTTAGAAAACAGAGTACCAAACACTCTCACAAAGATTTTGAATATATTTTTTCAAATTTCAGTCTATCAGACTGTCATCAGAAAGTCTAAATGCCTATCAAAACATCACAGGATTACAATATAGTACTGTACAACTACAACAGTCATGATACAGCATGACAATCAGACATGACATGGAGGATATCTTTGTGGATCATATGAACAACTTAAAGATAGCTAACTTAGAGATACAGTGTGTAACAACAGAAATAGCTATAAGCAAAGAGTTTAAGTGATCTGATAACCAAGTGCAAACAGAAACCCTGGGTAGTGATTTACAGCATGGTAAATACCTGGTGTGTAGTAGATAATTATGTGGTAAAATGCAGTGTCTGTTTGTGATCATTCTGTTACTAAAAAGTTACTAAAAAGTCAATACCCAGTAATGTAATTAATATATGTATAGGAAAAGCATCTTGTAACAAGTTATAATAGCAGGCACCATTTTAAATGTTTGTTAAGCCCCGATGTGTACCGTTCTCTCTTTATTTCTTTGTACATCAAACATTAAATGTTTGAGGTTTAATGTTGCTTTGCTATTTTACAACATAAAAAAGCTCATAGAAAATGACTTGATACCTTCAACAAATCATCAGTATCCACTGCTAAATTCAGCATACACATGGCCTAAGCATATCAACAAAGAAGCACTAAAATTTCAACTTCAACAGCTGGGTTGCCTATTATTCTTTCATCTTCTTCCAATAAAATACGCCATGGCAAGTGGTACCAAACAAATTGATGCATTTTATTGAAATAAATGCTGTTTGGTGCAATAAAGGTTTGCAATTTTACCAAATGACTGTAAAAATTTAGAAAAGGTGCAAAGTTGAGGTATGTCCTGTATTTGCCAATAAGCAAGGTCATGTTAAATTGACAGAGTTTGACAAACTGTGAAAGAGAGAACATCCCATATCAGGACCAATAACTGTTCAAACTCAGTTAACTTTAACAGTTCTATGCGTGAACGCAAGTTGAACACAAGTTTAACAGTTCTTCCTATTTTGTGTGTTAAGACCCAAAATTGGTCACAGTTCCATGTCAGTTGTGTGACTCATCACATAACTAAAGAAATCATATCTTTCTGTTAGCCTGGGTCGCCCCCACGTAAGTAAAATTGTGATTTGGATCCAGTTTGTAAAACTTGTAGTTTAGATCCCCTGATATACTACTAAACCAGCCAAAGTACTCCACAAATCCTATGAAGACTCTTCTTTTTGTCACCACTTAGGAATTCTTCACAGCGTAACGACAGTCCACATCGTCAAGAGGTCAATCAAATGGGGTAAGGAGATTTGGGATTCGGTGTTTCAGTATTCATTCAAGGTTTCAAGGTTTAATGCTTAAAATTCAACCCTTCAAGGTTGTGGATGTAAAATCAATTTGGCACAAAATGTATTTTATATCATATGTATTTTCAATGGTAAAACATATCTGTAAGGCTGCACTAGATGTAAACCCAGGCCTGAATGTCACATTGGTCAAAAAATGGGCTTCAAACACATGCAGGATTTTAGTGTCACTTCAATGGGGATGCAAGATGGCCCAGTAAACACAGTCCATTTTTTAAAATATGCCACGCTTACTCCTTTCTAGGGGAAGTGGAGATGACAGTGGGCCGGGGAGGCTCAGCCGGAGACTGTCTCGTCTGGGTAGCAGGCATCAGTCCAGGGACCCTCCAAGACTTCCAGCCCAGCCAGACAGGCCTGCTGCTGCACCCAACAGACCTGCTCCACAAGGTTTTCACTGTGTTCACTGGCACTCTGCACCTTTTATTTGTACTAATGCAATACTATACAAAAGAGAAAAAATATCAAATGTCTACGAGGTTTCAGCGTGAAGCATGCCATGAATAAAATTGCAGAAAATGAAATAACTTCAAATAAGTTAAATGGAAATAGAAAGTAGGCTTGAATCATAGGTATAGACATGATAAGGAGACAGCAGGATCTGCCCCCCTCAGAATTAGGAGAACAATTGGCCCCAACCCAAATTATTTCTGCCTCAACCCACATATTGTATTTTTACCCACTCTGTGTTTTTAGAAGCACATGAGTTTTACTGAGGTACATTTTGCAGTCACGAGCAAAACACAACATCCCCAATAAAAGCAGTTTTTCTTCTGTTTGAAATTCCTTTTAATACCTTAAAATGCAACTTGACAACAATACCATATTTGATATTTTCATTAATGTTTGCCCTTTGGGGAATCATTTTATGCAGCTCAGAACAGAACAGGACAGTACAGGACAGAACAGAATAGCGGGGTGATGGTAATGGCATAGGGATTCGGTCGAATGTGAAGCGACCAGCGGGCTTGAATTCAAGTCCCTATGAGAGCATGACACCTTGGAAGGCAAGAAAAAAAAAATCCTTCAGGGGCTCTATAAAACATCACAAAAAAGAAAAAAAGGGGAGCAGCTCTGTTTACTTGCAGCAACAACAGCATCTAACAGTGAAAAATATCCTCTGCGTGGATTTCCTAGATGAGAGGTCCCTTCTCCCAGCTCCAGTTCCAATTCCAGCCCCAACTCCACCCCATCCTCCACCTGCAGCCTCAAAGCCTCCTGCACCTCAACCCGTGGAAATGACCCCTAAACACCCAGACATCCCTCAGAAGCCAAAGCTTCCCCCGCGGCCTCTGTGTAAGGTCTTCAACAGCAGTGCGCATGGGGCAGCTATCTTGCAGGTACGGCACAGAACAGGCACTTTGTGGGGAAAATGAAAACCTCTGGCACATTTATTGTATGAATCATTTGATATCAATTAATTGATTAAGTGGCTTGGGCTTAGGAGCACATTTTGAAGGACTAAAACAAAAGTAGACAACTACTTTACTATATTCTCCCTAGGAATGTAATCCTGCATCATCAACCTAATTTATGTTAAGGGTGTGGTATTTTGCAGCATTGATAGATCACTGTCAAATTAGCTGTGAAAACTTAGTATAATTACCATAAACAAATAAGACTATGGTGGAGGTGACTGATAGCCTTTATATCATGCTAATTGTGTTGTTAGTGCTAGTGTTCATAAAAACTAAGACCACATATTCCACCAATCGTGCTGCTTCCTATTGCAAAAAGGGATGCTGAAAGTGATTTTTCCATCTGCTTTTCTTTCTTTCTACCATCTGCCTCTGCCAGACACATTGCGAGAAAAAGCTTGAGCTCCATTTGCACTGAAAACCCAGGAAACTCTTCCTGCTTTGTACCTTCAAACAATTCAGCAAACTTCCCACAAAATTTTGCCCAGTGGCACAATACATACACAATATAAAATGCATTATAAAATGCAGTGTAGAAGCTGGTAGAGATTGCCAGTCACTTCAGCAGTGTCTCAAGACTAACATGGTTATGGTTTATTGACATTAAAATGCTACATGTGACACCACTGATATTTTTGCCTAACCTTGCTGCTGATGCTAAACTATTAATGGGAAATACTTTTTTCAAAGAGCTTTGAGACTTTTCGGGGAGATGAAACTCTATGTGATGTCCTCCTGGTTCCTGGGGACAGCACCGACACCTTCCCGGTCCATAGGGTCATTATGGCTTCAGCCAGTGATTACTTCAAGGCCATGTTCACTGGTGAGTTATCCTCTAATAGGCTGGGGTCAAGAGGCAGATAACATGGGGAGTAAGGGCTTTTATGTTCAACTCATGGTAAACTAAAGGAAAAACACAGATGTAGACATCATGTGCAATAATGCTATATTTCAACAGAAAGCACCATTGCAAGATGGCAGTAAGTGTTTGAGTATGTTCAGTGTGCCACCTTTCTTACTTTCACTCACATAAACACTGACAAACAATACGAAAAGAGGAAACACCTGCTACTACTTGCCTACTTTTACTCTCAGATTAACACTCTGAAACAGTACAAAAATAGGAAACAACCACACACTATTAGATCTCGAGTGTCTAACTTAGCTTTGTATCAAATCCTTTCTAGTTTGCAAGTTCACAGAAAATACATTATCTCTGCACAATCTGAAAGGATGCTATTCATGCACTCCATTTGCTTTGGTCTCTTTTCACACATTTTTTCTTCCTCAGGGGGCATGAGAGAGCAGGAGATGAGAGAGATCAAGCTGCATGGGGTCACTAAGACAGGCTTGAAGAACATCATAGATTTCATCTACACATCCAGAGTCAGCCTCAACATGGTGAACCTCCAGGACACATTGGAGGCTGCAAACTTCCTGCAGGTTCTGCCTGTCCTGGGCTTCTGTAATCAGCTGCTCAGCAGCGAGGTAAGGGTTAAAATTATCTTTAGAAAAAATCTGTTTCAACCTATTTGCCCATCTGATACTGTGACACATTAATGCCATGTTATTTAATCTTAATCACTGTGAACAGAGGCCAACATTGATGGGCCACTGTTCAAATTCTAGCCAATGTCTTCTCATTGCAGATTTTTTTTTATAAAATCATATACATTTAATCCATTTTTTTCTGTGTTTTCTTGCCTGTGGTACAGATCACTATTGATAACTGTGTAGAGGTGGAGCGCATTGCCACAGACCTTCTTCTGGAGGACGTTCAAGTTAACATAGGTAAAGTGAAACTAATCTAAGATGGGAATTACTTTTCTTACAAATACATGAGGTGATAGATATGATCAGCCTCTGCAATCAGAGGTGCTATGACAACTAACCATCAACAAACTGACATGGATCCATTTGGTTCCCAGATCATAATTTAAGAAACCAGGGGGAAAAAACTGAAAAATGACAGATTCATTTATTAAGGTTCATCTATTTTTTTTTTCCAAATGTAGGTGAGTTTGTGAGCCACAACCTCTCAGAGTTAGTGAAAAGTGGCCGCTACCTGCAGCTGTCTGAGACAAGCCTGGCCAATGCTCTGGCCAGCAACTCCCTAAGGGGCTTCTCTGAAATGGAGCTGTACCACATCGCCAGAGCCTGGCTGGACTATGATGCCCCCAAACGCCGCTCCTCTGTCTACAACCTGATGCGCCACATCCGTTTCCCACTGATGAGCCCCACTGAGCTGATACAGATCTCTCAGGATGATGAGGAGGGGGGAAACCCCATGATGCGCTCTGACACGGCCTGCGTCAACCTCCTGCTGGAGGCCAGCAACTACCAGATGATGCCATTCCTGCAGCCGGCCCTACAGACCGAGCGGACACAAATACGGTCAGATGCCACACATTTGCTGGCGCTGGGTGGGGTGATGAGACAGCAGCTGGTGGTGAGTCGGGAGCTGAGGCTGTATGATGAAGAAAGCAGCCAGTGGAGGGCACTGAGGCCCATGGAGGTGCCACGCTACCAGCATGGTGTGGCACTGCTAGGCGGCTTCCTCTTCATTGTTGGAGGTCAGAGCACCTGCTGTTCACTAGCCCTCATCACCAAATAGAGATCATGGATTGCACTCCTTTTTATTTACCACTTTGCTTGTCCTTATTCATTTCTCAGGTCAGAGCACTTATGACACCAAGGGTAAGACAGCTATAGACAGTGTTTACCGATACGACCCACGCTTCGACAAGTGGCTTCAGATCGCCTCACTTAATGAGAAAAGGACCTTCTTTCACCTCAGCGCTCTGAAGGGGAAGCTCTATGCAGTTGGAGGCAGGAATGCCTCAGGCGAGATTGGTGAGCATGACGCAACTTAACACTAATGCAATATAATAAATAACTTCAATAAAATACCACTACCACCACGTCTTCTACTATACTATTACTAGTGCTACCACTACTACTGCAATAACTGTCTCTATGACTAGTACTCCTCTTATTACCACTACTACTACTGCTACTAATACAACTACTGCTGCTACCTCTGTCACAACCACTTCTATTACTGCTACAACTACTAATGATAATAATAAAATTATTATTACTAATACTACTACTCAAGCAGATATAACTGAAGTAGGCACTGTCAGTCAGTTTAAATCCAATTTAGAATACTTTCCATGTACACAAAATAAATATGGATATCTGTCTTTGTGTATTTTCTAAGTAGTAGTTTCTAAGTGAAGGTGATCATATAACTTCTTTTTGTCAGTTAAGAAATCAGTGATCATTTACAGACCTTGGAAAGATGAAGTCACCCTGTAAAAACGTAACCACAAACACCTCTTTGTCATTTTGCTCAGACACGGTGGAGTGCTACAACCTGAGGAAGAATGAGTGGACATTTGTGACCCACATGGTGGAGCCCCACTATGGACATGCTGGAACAGTCCATGGAGACCTCATGTACATCTCAGGTAATCAAACATTGCTCACACAACCAATAGTTATGATTGAAATGTACTATCTCAATCAGTTTAGTTTAGGTTAGGTTAGATCAATGTAGTGTAGTTACGTTTTAGAATATTTTCACATCTACTGTTGCAGATATGTGCACAAAAATCATACAGACACTGCATATATAAAGCAATCACACAGATATGGTCTAGTAAAGCTTCAGTGAGTGCAGCATCGCGCTAACACAGTCAAGGATAGGGGTACTTTAAGTCCCTTGTAGGTCAATGTGTGGAGCATGGCACTAATGTTAGGATTCAATCGCTAGGGACTTTAACTCTAAAATTGGATTCACTCACACTAAGACCTGTTCTGGCATATTTTGACAGTTCATGGACAACACAAGCAAATTTTGAGGTGAATTACAATTGACAAAGCTCACTTAGTTGACCTATTTGAAACCACATCCTGTTCAGCAGCAGAGTCTGTTGTTGTTCTTGAGTTGCGGAGTTGCTCTTGTTCTAATCTCATGCAGTTTCTTAGCAACCTTGGACAAGAAACTAGCCTCTCACACTGCAAGTAGAAACAGAAGTCGCAGATGTAGGAGTCCAGGAAACACAAAGGCCTGTGGTTCAAGTGGGTCAGAGCACATTTTTTACAAGGCTGAAACCCACAGTTCTCACAAGCTCTATTATGTTAGTTTCATACACTTGCAAGCAGGCTGCTACAGAGTACCTTGCTGAAATAACATGGAAAAAACAATAAATAGTACATGTTTTACGCTATGCCGGGGGTTCTAAAAATAAAATTCTAATATCCATTGTTCAATCTGTAATTTAAAAAAAATACACTGAAAATGCCCATCCACATTATTAAAAGATATTATGTTTCTTTTGCTATTACTGATCCAATCAGACAACTAACTAGACAACAACCAGGCCAACACAAACAAAAAATACTGCAAATATGGATGGCTTCATGGTTTAAGTTAACTAAGATGCGATTAAACACAAATTTGAGCATTTAATGATACAGTTTAAAACTGTCTACATCTGCTTGCAGAAAATAAATGTTGCCTAATTGAGAAAAGTGGTTAAAGAGAGCAGGTGAATCCCATTTGGTGAGTGAAAGGAAGCTTGTGTTAATGGTCACAGTTCTCGTCAGCTAAAGGGCGCCACACCACTTCCTTCCTCCTCACACCAAACAAACAGCATGTTTCTCTGAGAAAATACGGTAAGGCTTTAGGTCATAGAAGAGCACCTGACCACTGCCTAAAACTCACTTCCACTTGCATGCATACTTTCTCACTACTTTCTTGAACTTTTACTACACAGCTGATCCAGGTTAAAATAAAATAAATCTCATCAAGAAATGTTCCTGTATTTTATTTATTTATTTGGACTTTGTAACTCATGCCTGCTATCATATGTCATCCCATCTCTCAGCCAAAGGCTGATTTCAGTTTCTGCTGTACACAGCACTGACAAGTAAAGCAGAAGCAATACAAAAATAAACTTTAAACAATCAAGTTTAAGTGTGATAGCTTAGAGTAAAAAACACACTCAATTTGTTAACCTTTGTTTGTCCAGTAACAGCCATCTTAGCACTATGCTTCACATTGACTCAGTTCCACGCTCAAAGGAAGCTGCCCAACACAACCAGTTTTCTACAGTTACACTGTAGCTACACTGAGCAGATGGCGCTAAGTGCCTTGTTCAAGGGCAGCCCACTGCTCACTGTTAAGGAAGGAAATAGTATTTCACATTCACTTTCTTCACTCAGATTTCCTAAAGGTTCAAACCAACAACATTACAAACACACTTTTCTAATTCGGCAAGGCTACCACCATAAATCTTATGGTGCCTACGCATGAAAAGCTTTCTGAGCTGTGCTCCCCACTAGCTTGGGTGCAGAGTCAGCACTGTCACTTAGTTTTGCTGTTAGCCATATACAAAAATAAACTTGGTAACCTTGTCTGATTGCTGACATATCTCCATGCAACGCTTTTTGTCCAAGGTTATGATACACTTTTAAATTAGTGTTATATAACTAAGAGAGCACAGCTGTTCTGGAAAGTTCTGGCTGTTGATATCTTGTATTCAACTGGACACACTTTGGTAAGGTAAAGGTAAAACAATGGCACAGTGGATGCACAGCAGTTTTTCCACTCATCATGTGTAAGCAGCTTTACTCTAAATGTGGAAAATAACCAATGTAAAGATATAGGCCTAACTTTCGCGACTGTCACCACTTTTGTTTAAGGGAGAATTTCCTGTGTTACATAATACCCACAATAAAATATAGTGTTCAAGTTTATTAAGGGATAACCCCATGAGATGAAGCATCTTGTTTTCAAAAGGGTCCAAGCAATAGTAACAGTAAAAGAGCCTTGCGCTACTGTACTAGTGTTTTCCATTCACATTAACTAGAGACAAATGTACACATCTATTGATAAATGTATATGTTTCATGATCCCATATTTACCCTAACAAATATAGCAAACTATATAAGATACCATATGACACCTTTAAACACCTGTGAGATCTGTTATTGCCAGGTATCTCTGACATAAAGCCAGTTAATTCCCTTTTGTCACATAGGTGGCATTACCAGGGACACATTCCAGAAGGAGCTCTGGTGCTACGACCCTGTCAGTGACACATGGAGCCGACGAGCGGACATGACTGAGCTCCGTGGCCTGCACTGCATGTGCACCGTAGGGGACCGTCTCTATGTCATGGGCGGGAATCATTTCCGGGGCAGCAGTGACTACGATGATGTCCTGGGATGCGAATATTATAGCCCCAAAACGGACCAGTGGACAGTGGTGGCGCCCATGCCACGGGGCCAGAGCGATGTTGGGGTTACAGTATTTAATGGGCACATCTATGTGGTGGGAGGATATTCCTGGAACAGCAGATGCATGGTTGACATCGTGCAGCGCTATGATACAGAGCGGGACATATGGGACAGGGTTTTTAATGTCCTGGAGCCCCTCGGGGGGATTCGTGCCTGTACGATGACCGTTCATCTACCTGAAGAGGTAGTGCATGAGGCTCAGATACAGGAGTGCCCACTACCTACAGCCAAATGCTGAAAGGGCAGGCAGACAGGCAAGTCCTGTCTTCAGAGTACTGAGAGAGTGAGATTAAAGGGGCACTGATTCAGCTATGACCTCTGCTGGTGGCTATTAGGAACTGCAAAAACAGATTGATCCCCTGCCACAAATGTCTCAGGCACTGCCCCCACCCCTATCTAAGCCATATTTGAACTACAGTCACCTATATACACAAACAGTAAAGCCACATTTTCATAATAGAGAGGAGTGTTCAAGCTCATTAGACCAGAGATCCACCAGAAACCTCTATGAAGAACTTGAATATCACCATACTGAACATTGGCAATAATACTGCTTTGTCATTTAAGTTTTTAGGCTTTTTAACCTGTGTAGCTGAAATGTTTTCCATCAATGAGCACTTGAAAATGGGCATAAGTTGGGGAAGGAAGGGATGGGGTAGGGAAGTTAAAATGGGGTACGGATCCTCTGCACTCACACACACACAGCACAGCACCTGGCCAAGTAATTGTTGAGTCACTGGTATTGATGAACAGTCGTATGAGCCATCCACAGACGTGGTCATTTTGTGATAAGAGCAGTAAAGATCGCACTTTTTTAATTTATTTTTTTGTTTTTTTCCGATCTGCAATGTAATACAGTGCTATGCTCAACTGAACAAACCAGTTTTAATCTCCATTCAGCACTGTTGAGTAAAATACACTGTGACTATGTGACTTTTTATTTTATTTTTTTTTTTGAGTATGAGCTTTTAGTGTCTTATTTTGGTTTGTGACAACAAACCAAAATAATGATATCGGCAAAGATAGACCTTATTTAGCTCACCTGGGATCTTCCACTGAAATTGCCCCTTAACTCAAGTGGTTGAGTTTTAAAGGGAAGATTCCAAGACATTACTAAGGGGAAACTGAATCTGTAAAAAGCAAATGCACCATGTTGCCTTATGGCTTGCTTAGTCAGTAACTGTCAAAGCAATAAAAATGCTAACTGACTTCTCTGCAGCTGTACAGTAGGTGGAATTTATATTTTTTTGTTATTAGTTTGGATTATTTTAGTTTGTACATTTATATCAATATGCATTGTTCTGGGATGAAAATAAAATGATGATTCTGGTATTATTTGTCTTCATTTCAAAATAAAGGGAGCATTAATTAGCGGTCAAGGCCAAAGGCCCATCTTCAATTAAAGGAACACTTGGTCATGTTTTAATCTTATCTCCAAACACCAGTCCTTGTTAATTCAAGCTATTAGAAAGCACAATGTCTGTCTATTTGGTTGGTGTCTCAAGGATGAGCTGTGGGAAGTTCAAACTAACTAGAATTCACCTAACAAACTAAACTAACTAAACTTAAAAAAATATAAACACTAAAAACTAAACTAAACTAACTAAACTAGCTAACTAACTAACTCACAAAGTAACTAGAATTCAAAGTAGCTAGAATTACATGTTCACTCCTGAATTCTCATCTCTGCCTCATGGAGCGACAGTCAACAGTGTCTGCAGGGGGCAGGCTCAGACCAAACTGCAACCAAGAAGTTCCAGTAGCTACTCATTCCCCTCCACACAACTTTATTCAGCTAGTGGAAATTTTCAACAGACTCAAAGAAAATGGCAGCCCTAGATGTAAATGTAAAAGACGCAATGCATAACCTCACACTTTACACACATTTTACTTTGACAGTGTTACTCGTCTCAACAAGTTGGAGGTGAATAACAGGGCAGCGTCACAGCTTGAGGGTTGGATCTCAAAATGCAGCATTCACAGTAAATGCTGGGTGTTCTAGGATATGCTTGAGAATTTCTATAGGCAGGAACATGGTCCTTTACCAGGCAGAATTGGATAAATTTGAGTATTTTTTGCTGCTATATATCAAGGTAGCACAAAAGATTAACCTAATAGACACAAATATGATTGCATAATTGTCCAAACAATTCAAGTACAGTATCACTATAAAACATAAAACTGAAACTGCAACTTCTTCATTAACTATTTTGTACTGTGGAATTAAGTCACTCATCCCTTTCTCTCTGTATCTCTGTCTCTCTCTCTCTCTCTTACACACACACACACACACACTTCCATGCACCTAGTCTAGACTTGCATGTGATGTGAATGATGTTGAAAGAAGCCTTGGGACGTCATCCTTCACCCTCTAGATAAGACAACAGAGGCCCTGGTATCACTGCTTGCATTGTCAAGGTCTACAAATAATTAAAAATTGACAGCTGCATGAGTATGTGATGCAGAAATGTCCTTGGAACTGTGACGTAAGTGGTATTTATCTGCGGTACACAAAATGAACTGACCAATTCTGAATCTCTATTCAACATTGTTTTCTCAGTATTTCCCACAGAATGTCTAATGTGACCTGCGATAATCTTATACTAACTGAAATTGTATTTTGTAGTTTATCCAGAATTCCAGCAGCCAAACTATCCAAAGATTAAGTGATAATAATAATAACTTTATTTATATAGCACCTGTAAAAGAGAGGGCCTGGTTCAATTTTGAGTTAAATTTGTATCAGGAGAGGGCCTGGTTCAATTTTGAATTAAATTTTCAGCTTTAGAAAACAGGGCCAGCAGCCTTATGTAATTTTGGATATTTACGTGACACTAAGGTGGCCCTGACTGTCCCTTCAATAATATAATCTTTGTGTAACAGTCAAAGAGTACATCAACAGCAACGTGTCCTGGTGTACAATTTATTGGGCAAACCATGACCAACTACAATTCATCACCGTATGAGAGAAAACATTGGGCCATCGGGCAGACAGGCATCACCTTGAAACATCAAATCTTGTTTTGTTTAGCTGGCCTGAGGCCATTAGCCATATGTCTTTCTCAGGAGTGTAATGTATTGAAGTCATTTCAGTCAATCACTGGACTTGAGTACAGTTTTGAGCTCCTCATATTTCCTTTTCAGGGAACCTTGTAAAGTGGCTCCTCTGAATTCCATGAGGTTGTAAAATTGTTCTGACCTTTAAATGTCACTGCATTTCAAAGTAAATATCCAGTTTTGAGGTACTTAAGTAGTTTGTGAGGTACTTTGAAGAGAAAGGTTTAAAGCATGCAAAATGCTCATAAAAAGCAATCTGCAATCATGAGAGTCATCCCAGATCCGATCATATTAATTTTGCTATAAGCTTTAGCTTAACTAGGCACTTTTTCTCTGATATTTAGTGGTATGTCTTTATATTACACCAAAACCTTCAACAAGTAGAGCTCTGTTCAAGGGTGAGAAACACTGGAAAGTCTGCATATCCTTGAGGTCTGCAGAACTATTGCAAAGGGAAGAAAAGTTAAACAGCAGACAGCTGCAAGACAAAACATCTCCAGGAGAAAGTAGCAACTTAAGAGTCGGTGCAGCCTGTGCTTTAGTCTTTTGCTGGGCAGGTAATGTCAAAAATTCAATACTTACATCACCTTTTCAAGTGAGAAAAAGGAATATTTGCTCATCAACAGACATGATCACTACAACATGTTTTGTGTGCTTGAAGAAGCACACAAAACATAGTCATCCAATTTTATACATTACCAAGTATACAAATACATTGTACTCACTTTGGATCAAAACTCCTCAGCTCTACTTTTGCCTGTGTCTAAATCATTGTGCAGTGTATGGTCTGCCAGCCTCCTTTTCCAAATTCTTTATTTTATTTCTGCTTAAAGGTTTGTATATGTCTTCCAACAGCAGCTGGCCTAGTGGTACAGTGAATAGTGGTACATAATACTTTCCTGCCCGCATTTTGTCTGGCTCCACAAAGCATCTCATTCCACCCTGGTGTGACACAGCCCATCCTCTCATATCACACACTGTTTCGGCACAGCACCCTTTTTTTCTTGCACATTCACTGGGCTTACAAAAACACAACGCCTGAGAGGGCTGAGAGTGAGAAGGCTGAAGGTGCAGTCAGAGTTCCCCAGTATTCTTGACAACATTTCAAGCCTCTGGTTTACAGACCTGAAAGCTATTCGACAGGACTCTGAGGACAGTGCAGCAGAAGAGAATAGCATTTACGGAATTCTTTTCATCCTCACATTAACAGAGTATTTGCCAGCAATGTCTCTGAAAGGTGATGTGTGTGTGGTGACGGGAGCGTGTGGATTCCTCGGAAAGAGGCTGGTCAGACTGCTGCTGAAGGAAGAGAAACTGGCTGAGATCCGACTGCTGGACAAAAACATACAGCCTCAACTTGTACAGTCTCTGGAAGGTAAATATTTGACAAAGTGTCTAACTACAGTATAATTTTGGGTTTGTAAAGGAGTTATATGCTAAAACATTCCTGAGTCTTTCTCTCTGCAGCCCTGCTATTCAGCTGGGGCAACGCATACTAAGCCAATGCTTATTATGTGCAAGGATTTAATTTCCAAAGTGCAATCCATCCAATTTGAAAAAGTAATCTGCTAGGCTGTCTTTAAGAATTTTCAATACATAAAGAATCCAGTTTGTAAAGGTGTTACCATTTTGCCACTATAACTTATGTACTATTTTAAAACAGGAACATTATCTGGTTTAACTCTGTGCAATCAATCATTTTATAAGAGTAAACATAACTTTCTCAAATGCTGAATATCTCACTGTGAAAGAAAACTACTAACACCAACTTTAACGCAGTGAACTCTAAGAGTTCACTGCGCCTTAAGTGGTCCAAACATTTTCCACACAGAGCAGCCCACACTACTTAGTCAGGCTCACAGTTGATCCAGTCGGCAGCAAAAGCCTTCTTTTTTGCTGGCATGGTAATTTTGTACTAACGTTACTCAACTACAAAAGTAATATTGGCTGATTCTCCCATATTAGTTTGAACGGTCGCGACCCCGCGTTGCTCTCAACAGGCATCGTTTGCGTAGCACTGCGCACCATTGTGGCCCGGTGATGAAGTACAGCCTTCATCCACGAGAGAATATAGCGACTAGGTCTTTCGGAAAATACATTTCTTTTAGCCTTTTTACCTTGATAATAATTATTATTGTGTTAAAAAATCATTGCTTGTGATTAAAACAATGGTTGTTGTTAGTGCATTATTAGCGACCCCCACACATGTATGAATTTACTTTCTTCATGGGAGTCCAGACCCCTCTTTATGGGAGCTCAGCTCCTATTGGCTCCCACGTAACTCGAACACTGCATATAGGGGAAACACTGCAGCTGTATGACGATTAAAAACTCCAATTTTTGATGCTACATTATTATTTTATATGTTAAAATATTGTATAATTTTGTCTAGCATTCTGTTCATAGCTGATGGAGATTTCATTCTTGGCTCTGTCAGACTGTAAAGGACAGACGGAGGTGACTGTTTATGAGGGGGACATCAGGGATGGTGATTTCCTGAGGAAAGCCTGTCGGGGGGCATCCATCATCTTCCACATCGCATCTATCATTGATGTTATTGGTGCAGTGGACTACAGTGAGCTTTACGGGGTCAATGTCAAAGGTAAGACTGTACCTTTAATCTACTTAAAGTTGCACTAGACATTTTCCCTTTCAATAAGTGCCACATGTGGCAATTAAGAAAATTTATCACAAGAAAAAAAGAATAAAAATTGTGGTTTAACAGGTGAGACACATGAATGAATGCTGCCAATCAATGTAGCTTGACTTCATCACGGACAGCATTGTCAGGGCAAATGCACTGGAACTAGCAATGTTTTTTGTCAGCTGGCACTAATCTGGGTCATTAAATTATGAGTATCGGTACTTTCATTTCAATACTGAGGTTTGATATGATATTTTTGTAATTGTTTACTTTTCCAAGTAACACTTTGTAAAGTTATGCTCAAGTCAATCCACTGTGCGGTCAAACTTTGCCAGTGAAACAAACACATAAGCATCTTGATTTCCAGGGACCCAGCTGCTTCTAGAGGCATGTATACAAGAGAACGTGGTGTCCTTCATCTACACCAGCAGTATTGAGGTTGCAGGGCCCAACCCCAATGGTGACCCCATAATCAATGGCAATGAGAACACAGTTTACACTTGCTCTCTGAAGTTTCCCTACAGCAAGACCAAAAAGGAGGCTGAACAGAGAACCCTACAGGCCCATGGGGAGGTGCTGCAGAACGGAGGCCGGCTGGCCACCTGTGCCCTCAGACCGATGTACATCTATGGAGAAGGCTGCCGCTTCCTCCTGGGCCACATGGCTGACGGGATCCGAAACAAAGATGTTCTGTATCGTACATCAGCCCCGGAGGCGCGTGTGAATCCTGTGTACGTTGGCAACGTGGCTGTGGCACACCTCCAGGCGGCCCGTGGCCTCAGAGATCCACAGAAAAGGTCCACTATCGGAGGGAATTTTTTCTACATCGCTGATGATACTCCACCAGTGAGTTATTCAGATTTCAACCACGTTGTGATGTCACCTCTGGGGTTCTGCATTCAAGAGAAGCTAATGCTGCCACTTGGCCTCCTCTACATGGTCTGCTTCTTATTGGAGATGTTGAGCATGATTCTTCGCCCCTTCATAACCTTTGTCCCGCCACTGAACCGGCAGCTCCTCGTCATGTTGAACACGGCGTTCAGTTTCTCCTATCAGAAGGCTCAGAGAGACCTGGGATACACTCCCAGATACACCTGGCAGGAAGCACGCAAACGCACCATTGAATGGCTTGCCTCCCAGTTGCCAAAGGAGAGAGAAAGAATACGGAATAAATGAATACTAAATAATTTCTACTATTAAAGCTGAAGTATGGATCATTTCTCATATAAAAACAAGCAAAAAGAAATAAATAACAATAAATAGAAATAAAGAAAAAATAGAAATGTGTCCAATGATGTGATATTCATTCTCTTCATGTTAACTGTGCTGTGTCAATATGTTTAAGTGCCCTTACAGTGTACTTGTCTTGTGCACCAACTTTGATTTTGACTGGCAGAGGGGAATCTCCTCCCCAAGTTAAAGGAACAATCAGTTATATGTACTCTTTAGTAACATCGAGTGACAACTAGTGGAACTACAACAACATCAGGCAACTGTATCTCATCCACAAGTCTTAGCTTTAATCCAACCTCTCTCAACCTTCCGTCCCTGTCATATGAGTCTGATTAAATACCAACTGCATGTTAACTGAGATTTGAGTAATAAGAGAAACACAACACATTATCAGAATTCCTGCCTTGAAGGACTTTTTAACTGGATACGAAACAGTCTCAATTTAATATGCCTCTATATAACCTACATAAGCAAACAAGACCATCAACGAGGAAATTGGATATTTCTATATATAGTTATGTTTACATTACATGTGGCATTGTAGCATGAGGGAGTAAAAAGACTTTATAATGGCAAGGGGAGGACATTTCTTTTCATTTGATAGCGTAAAAAGTAAAATTAGACATGCTGTCGGCTTCCCAATTCATTTTAAAAAATATGAGAGAGAAAAAGAGAGAGAGCACGATTGAGAGGGAGAGAGAGAGAGAGAAAGAGCGCACTGGTGGTCGAGCGAGCGGCGGTGGTTGTGTGAGCTAGAGAGTGAATGAAGAGAGCGACCGGTGATGTCGAAGCAGTTGAATCAGATCAAATGAACCAGATTTTCAGATTGTTTCATAGCGGTTATGTTCTAAAGCACAAATAAACACGTCCACACCTACGTACAGCCCTGCAGGAAGGTGCTGCACTGCCGCATTTGGTGGTGAATGCAGCCTTACTTGTAACCTAGGTGTATGAACGGTACTAAATTATTTCTTTGTTTCATATTACAATTATTAATCGATTATTGATCGTACATAGCCACAAATAGATACATGACCTCATCGCTCTGCATCCTGCAAACCGCTGGAAAATAGTATTAAAAATAAGTTGCATAAGTTCTTTCGCTCACTTCCAAATAGGGTTGGGCGGTAATACATTAATAAGGTATCCCAAGGGATTTGAAAATACCATGGTGTCAGTTTCAATACCATCATTTATATACACAACAAACT
>OMKZ01033426.1:0-13715 GCA_900302535.1 Neoniphon sammara | reverse complement strand
ATATATGTGTGTGTGTGTGTGTGTGTGTGTGTGTGTATATGTGTGTGTGTGTGTGTGTGTGTATGTGTGTGTACGTGTGCATGTACGTGTACATGTGATGTTCTCCCTTTGCCGCTCACACTGCCCTTTCTACAATCCATGCTGGGTCAATATTCCCATTAAATACATCAACGGGTTGCACTGTAAATCTAATACTGGATCGTGTTTTACGAGCTCATAGCACATTCTGCTCATGCAGATGCATTTAAGGGTTCACTTCTAAATCATGGCAATGTCATTTGCATTTTAACAGCACCCAAGAGATCCATTTTATGACTAAACACAAGACTGAAAGGTGTGTTGACGCAAAAAGCCCATTAGTTACATTTTCTACTTTTATTTTTCTGCATTTTTGTCTGTGATTACGAAGCATTTGACCTGTGGACGTTTTAAGTTTATTCTACCTCGTGAAGAATCAAATTGGCCTGCTGATGCACACACAGCTGATCCCTCAGACTTGGGCCCTGTAGCAGAGGAAATTTTGCAACTGCAATCCATGGATTTAGCCAGGGTGGTGTTTATCCACCAATCTGCTTAGATTACCAAACAGCACAGAGGATATTGTTCAGACACGATTTCCCATTGTTTTGAACAGGGTAGTGAACAGGCTATGTCAATTTTCTATCTGTATGCTAAGCCCGTTGATGGAGTGTGCCTGCCATACACAGGAAGACAGGAGTCCAGATGTAATCCACTCACGCAAGGAGCTGTTTCTGCAAGGCGTCAGTGTTGCTGTGGACTCATCTGCTCCTGTTGGAACTGTCTGAGGGCAGGAAACGTTATCAAATGAGGATCAGAAGTGTGTTAAAGAGGGACAAGTGTGAGGGATGAGATTTGTGCCACCAGACAACCCAACTTAAATTGAGTGTTCTGAATTTTAAATCTGAAAAGTTGGCATCTGAGTTAGAAGTTGAAAAAAAAAAACTTGCATTTACACGCTTGAATTCAGTTTTTCGGTATTCAGTTTTCAATCTAACTGAATGGTTTCGTGATTACTGTTACATGTAGAGGCAATTTGCAAACTCAACATTTCAAATTGAGCGGTTGAAAAGCTTTCAGACTGTGGCAACATCTAAATGCTTACAAAGAGTGATAGTGTGAAAATATAATCCTACTGGGTGTGGAACAAATTTTCAGATTCTGTTGAAGGATCAAAATATCAAAGTTTACCTTAATAACTGTGCATAAATATAATTCTATAATTGTTTTTCAATTAAATTGAAATGGAAGATTGAAAAAGTGAATTTCACATGAATAAATACAAGTTTAAAAGTTCACGCTGAAATCCCAACATTCCACTTTTTACTCATCACATATAAATTCAACACAGAACTGAAAGTCAGCGGTGTGGTGACACAAATCAAAGCTCAGAGGAGTGAAGGAACTGAAAGAGAAAGGAGTCTTTGGGGACACAGGCTACTGTATTGTACTGACAAGTTGATGCACTTATTATAAATTAATAGAAAGATGATGAGAATAAGTTGTACAGTAATGACTGTCTTTTACATGTTTGAAATTTGATGCTATTTTTAATTCTGATCCATTGTCTTTTTTCTTGTTTCATTCTTACATGGCAATAAATAAATGTGTTATAGAGAGGAATGGAGGGGAGATTAACACACCTAGATTCGGTTTAAACACATTTTATGTGTGTATTATAATTTACCCACCTTTTTACTTGTATATAAGGCTTTATGATATAAATTCACAGTATACATCAGTATACACAGTATACATCATAGTGAGTATGTGAGGCAATATACAGCAATAATAATAACTACTATTATTGTTGTTTCACCTTACAGTGATCCCTGACTAGAGTTTGTGCTTCACATACCAGCCTTGTTGCTGGTTACTGAAAAGTGAAACACCATAGGATTCACTACCCCCACCCCCTTCCTGTTTTGACGTCTCCTGTCTGGCCTCCTTCCTGTTGAGCACTGTTCAGCTGCTGTATGTTTGTCTGAAACGTTTGAATGTGAAATCTTTCATTTGGGGGAGTTGGCAGGTGTCGCCTGGAGATAGAAACAGGTGGGATTGCTATTGATTTCCACCACAGGCTGGTGCATGTGCATAAAAGAGGCGCAGAGAAAACAAAAGGGAGAATGGACAGATGTGTACCAGTGCAGTTCACTGGAGCAGAAGACCTTTTCTCAGAGTTCATTTATTTCTCCGGGGCTCCTGCTCCAACCTCCATCCACTCCATACAAACAGGCACAGTCCATCTCACCTCAATTGTCTCATTGCTTTCATTCATTCTGTCTCACATAGTTTTGTCTCTCGGTGTTTTGCACTGTTCTCGCTCACTGTATCTGTCTGCTGTTTCCATTGGTGCAACTTTCATCTTTCAACAAAGACAGATTTCAAAATGTCTTGTCAGTTTTGTGCACCCAGTTTTGTATCGATTCTCCGCTTGTGCTGTTGTGGCACATTCTCAAGTTGTTTTGTAAGATATGAGGCACGGAATATGGGGTGCTAAAATAAGTTGGTGTTCTCACACTGTAGGATTACAGGATTGATATGAAACTTGGAAAGCTAACTTTACAAAGATGGTTTCCTCCTGCTGGCAGGCTGCATTTGTGTGTGTGCCTATCTGGTGGTCTGAGATAGAAAGCAAGTGAATGCTTCCATTCTTGCAGCTAATTTATTTATTCCTTGCTAAAATCCTCTTGATTAAATGTTTCCTTATGAAAGACGGAGCATTATGGTCTAATCTCTCAGCAACTTCTCTGCCACGATGCAGCGAGCTAGTTAGCAGGCACTTTAGCAGCCACAAACAAAGTGAAGGTCCATGTGTGTGAACTGATTTAGCATTGCTGGCATTCTCTACAGTGTGGTGCCGTGATGAATCACCGTAATTTGCCCAGCCTGCAGAGGAGGCGATACCAAGACTATTAAAGACAGCAGCCTTGCATTTATTACCATACCAGGTAATTGCTAGGTGAAGATAAAATCAGCGCTAATCCTGGGATGTTGTCAGGTTTTGAAACAAGAAAAAAACTTTTGATCTTCCCAGCGGGTATGTAAAAGCCTAGCCAAGCCAAAGGAGATAAGCTAAAGAGGACCAAATCAATTCCTGCAGTGGGTTAATTACTTTTCCTTGCATGTCTAGCAATTTTAAGAGTGGGGAGATTGTTTTTATTATTGATTCAGTGCACAAGGAAGATTTTAATTTCCCCAAACCTGTCTAGCAGTGCACGTAGTCTGAGGTTAGGAATCCAATTATCTGAGCCTGCCTCAAAACCGCAGGAGAACCATATGATATTGAAATGAATGGCATGATTCAATAGGCCTTTTCAATTTTTAAATGACTTGAGGCCAGGATGAGATCAAGGTCACATTCACTGAGATAATAACAAGGTTCCAGCAGGCTTGTATGTGTAATATATGCCTCTTGCATGTTACATTAAATACATAATTGGAGCTGTAAATGGTCACAATGTCAGTAATTGTACCCTTATTTAATAGTTGTTAGGTGTACATTTTTGTGTTATTTTCATATTTTTATGCTGTTATTTTAGATTTCATATTCAATGCTAGGCTACACAGTATCCAAGGTAACAACGCAGCCAGGGTTTGAATCACACAATGGCTTTCAGGGGAGCCCTATTTTACAGCGCGCTACTTCACATTTCACATTTCACAACACGGACGTGCGCAGTCAATTGCAGGGTTACTGTGAAAAACATTCCTCTGTTACCACACAGAGTTACTACTGTCAATAACATTTCACTTCATACAGAGAAACTTTAACCATGTAGGTCCCACAAAGAGACAGAAAAACAATTCAGCATCACTCGAGCAACAACAACAAAAAGACTCCACACAGTGAATTGGACAATGGCTTCTAAACAGACAGACCCAGGTTACATCACATGACAACATCACGTAACTGGCGTGAAATGCCGGCAGCTGTTGTAGTTTCAATATAGCAACTTAGTTTTTTATAACAGCTTAAAATTTTGTGGTTGAGATGTTAAAGGGTGTTATTTATGTCATATGACAAAAAATCGAACTCTCTTAGTCTTAGACCTCTTCGACCTTATTCACTCTTAACGTCCCAGGAGGGGGCCCATTATCTCCATGGTCCATCTAAGATTTCTTCCCTTTTTTCTTTTATCTTTGGTTTTCTGGGGGAGTTTTTCTTACCCGTTATAAGGGTTCAAGTCAGGGGGTGTCATCCTGTTTTGTTTGTTATGAACTGTGGGCCTGTAAAGCCCTTTGAGTTTTTAAATAGTGATTTGAGGCTATAAATAAACTTGAACTTTATCTTGGACATTTTCTTCATAAATTGAAAAACCATATGGGAAAGAAAAATCATTGGGAATCTGGCCCCTGTCCCAACCCATGGCTCAAAAATGCAACCTCACTTCCGAATTTTAGGACTACAAACTGTTACACTATGCATGAAGGAAACAGGCAAGAATTGAAATTTTGGTCTTCCCCTGAATGGTTATATTTGTGTAGAGTTTTTCAGGGTCATGCTAAATCCAAATAACCCCACCATGTTCAGTCAGTGCTGTTTTTTAGCCAGAGTTCTGTTTATATTGTACTAGCCATGGCTGCAGGAAAGAGCAGTCTTTTCGCACAGCTCACCTTGATGTGTCAGACCAAGAAACACAGCCATGGGCCATAATAGAGACTTGACAAAGACTCAGGCAGAAGAATACAGCGGAGTGACGCTTCACTTCAAAGCTGTCAGAGGGTCTATACATAATGGATGACACAAGAGCAGCACCCTGTGAAGTGCATTGTTCTTTCCTTCCCGATTAATTAAGAGGCAATTATTCCCAGGCACCTCAATAAGACAGGAGACCACCTTGCAGAGGGCAGGCTCCAGGAATGACAAATAATGTGTTTGCATTCACATGCAAAACGATAATCACATGCTGGTCAGGTTTATTGTGTGTTGTCATTTCGCTTGTTCTACAACACTGTCAGTCTTATTTTCTGCATATGCTTACAGCGCCCACAAAAACTTGCCATATGTCCCGGAGGAAAGAAAATACAATTACTTGAAATTTCAACCAAGCGTTGCAGTTTTCACTGAATGAAGCATCTATTTCATCAAGTTGGAGTTTTTATTTTTATTTTTTCCCAGGGCATCTCTTGAGGTGTGAACTTCTGGTCTGTGCAGCGACTGGCAGCTTGCCAGCGAGAGAGCAGCATCACTGATGCATATGGTCGGTGCGGATGCAAAGGAACAGGAAGGCAACGTTGTTCCTGGGTTTATTTGGGAACAGCAGGGGACTGATGTTACCGCAGTGTGTGTGTGTGTGTGTGTGTTTGTGTGTGTGTGTGTGTGTGTTGGCTGCTCGGGAGCCTGTGGGGCCTCGCTGGATCCTCACAGGGAAGACACACAAACACACACACACACAAGAACACAAGCACACATAGGAACTGATGATGATGTACAGCCACATTGTGCCGGGGAGCCTCCTCAGCAGTATAGGATGCCAGGAAAGCAGTGACTTAGGCTGACGCAGCGGGAGCGTGGGGCCGAGGAAACTACTCGCTGTCCCTATGCACCAACACCGCTTCTCCTCCCTACCAGTCTCCACACCGCCGCAGCTCTGCCGCTTTCAAAGGCTCCGTGGGCATCGAAGAAAAGAGACGCACACAATATGAATGAGCTGAGGAGAAGAATAATCTTCTGTGGGGGAGGAAAATACAGATGAGAGCTAATTATTGCATCTGTTCCCAGCAGGAACCGTCCCATCAGTTTGCCTCACTGCTCTCTCTGACATTTTGATGGGAATATGTTTTAATTTAGCCTTAATAATGTCAGTGTCACACACTGGGGAGTTCCTCGAGACAATAAGTTCGGTATCCGCCATATATATTTTTGACAATATCACTGTCTTGGCTTTGTCTCATCTCTTGCTTTTAAGACGCTGCCGCCTGTTTATGTTTTAAAAAGTTAGACTAGACTGTCCAAGGTTATTAAAAATGCATGAATCCTACTTTAGGGTAGACTTTATGTTCCCTTTTAAACAATAACAATTGCACTGCATTTCAACACAGTAATGAAGTCTCTTTCTTCCTCTCTCTTCCTCTCTCTCTCTCTCTCTCTCAAAATAACCATACGACATTTCCATGCATATCTAAAAATGACAATGATAATTATGGGTTCAGGTGTGGAATGTTATCATGCTATCAGACGTCTGTGAGAGAGCATTTTCTCACGCTTTGTATGTGGAAAATAAAAAGGAAACAACTGTAAATCTTCTCCTTATTTACTTTTCAGCAAACTCATTCAAATTGAATATGAATATGAATTTTTGTCATATTCAGTTACAATTACGTCACTGATTACAGTGCAGTTTCCTGGTTAATCATTTTTATCTCAAATCTACATCATTACTGTAAATATATCCAGCCTATTACGTAAGGCCTCTATGTAGTGCATCTAATAATTGTTATTTTTCCACTAAATATGCAGATTTTTGTATGCTTGTAAATGTACCCTCACTTAATCACATGCATGCAAATTTAATTGCAGAGGGGAAAAATACATTGCGCACTTGTACAAAAGGATTGTTTGTCCTTTGTTGAATAATAGATAGGGCTGCAGCTAACAGGGGACTAGCAGGTGGGGTTAAACTGTCTTTACTGTGCCATTAACGGTGAAGCCATGTCACATAGGATTAAGTGCTAATTGTTTTAAAAAGCAGCTTTCTCTCTGGACCCTGAGAGCCTTTTCCCTTGCTAGTCTGCCACAGAGGTGTTTTAAGCACAATTAGCTACTTTTAAATACACAAGCCTCAAGCCTGGGATGACACACATGAAGTGGAACAACAGTCAGCACGCATTTCATATCAAAATATATACCACGGCCTATACTGCAATACTGCACATCTTCTTGTAATAGGCATTTTCTACAGCTGCCTTTCTCATCATCATCATCATCATCATCATCATCATCATCATTATCATCAGCAGCAGCATCAAAGCCACTCCTTAGAACAACATTAATGGTGTCTGGTACTTTGAATTTGAGATATATTTTTTTCTAATGATGCTTCATATTCTCCTCAAAAAACATCAAAACACACTCCAGCAGTAGTATGCCTTGCCTCATTATGCACATATAGGGCACTGACATTATTACAGTTGATATTTTCCACCAAATTCCCCTGCACTCTCAGTTCATACAACACACTGAGGTAGACAAAGATGCACAACCAGACAGAGGATAATGCACAGCGCGCGGCTGGCTCTGATAGCGTAGATTAAGCCCGTGACAAGCTCCACTATCCTCGCCACTCGTCTCCCCTTTGACAGCAGATGGCTTGCAGGGTAACATGTCAGCGGGGCAATCATTGATATGCATAAAAATGCAATGATTTGCAAAAGGCAGAGAATGGTGTAAAACACAGTGCAGTGATTTGCACCAAAGAAAGCATTAAATGAATGAATGAATTTCAATTAGTTCAGCTTAAAATGCCATGATTTAAGCAGTATTGCATCTCTGCTGAACAGTTACACAGTTATTACAACTTCTTATAACTACATTACGTGCCTGCAGAGGGCTCATCCTGATTCATATTTGTTTCTATATTTGGTGCGTTATAATTATAAGTTCCATGCAGAGCAAAGGGGGGCTGTTCCAATCACGCAGCAGCTTCTAGCACACACTCTGCAAAGCAGCAACACGGCAACGTGCCTCACATTCAGACAGAGCATGTAATATTTTCCACAGAGAGAACTAGCAGGCCGGGCACTTGGCTCGCAGTTCTGGCTATCAGGCCATCTGCCATGCCATTCCGCTGATTCGCTCTTTCATGTGATGCTTGATAATCAAGTCATCTAATGTTTCCATTTACTTCACCGTATTGCTCATCTCCACATGCCTGCCTCCCTGCCATTACTTTATCCATCATATAATTGCATATCCTCCTATATCCTTTTAATCACGGGCAGGGGTTTACAAGGATCACATCCTGTAGATGATAGAAATGGGCATCATAACCTCTCCATGCACACTTTTACATGGCAGCACAAACTAATCTATCTAACTATAAATGGAGTAATCTCTGTCTGTCTGCATGTATGTCTGTCCTTTGATTTTCTCAAGAACCGTTCATCCAATCGTCTTCACTCTTGGCGGGTGTAATGCTGAGGTCCCAAGGAAGCGCAGTGTCGAGTGTGAAGTTTTTTGGATGAGCCGTTCTCGAGAAAGCTGCAATCAGCTATTTTCTAATTGTTAGTTGTCGTAATTAACAGAACAAAAAAGGCAGAACTCAACTGTGAGGGCAGAACAACATCTGGACAGTCTTCAGCACGCACACGCAAGAGTTTTGAAGTTCATTGTAGAAAAAGGCAGTGCTTGCGAGCATTTTTTGATTCATCTTTGCTAGACGAACGTTAAGTACATGCGGACTTCTACACCGTCACTCACAGACTAAACTTATCGGAGCAGAGCAGTGAGCTCCAGCAGTAACAAATGAGAATGACCAACACACACTGCAGCTTCCAGAAAGCTGCAAGCAGCAAGACCGCAGGCCAAGCGATCAGCCCCTTGCAACAAGCACATTTTGAACACACACTGCACTAGTCATATAGTCATATAAATACTTAAACAGCACGTAAAATGACCCTATTGAAATTCATAAATATGATAAGTGTGTGTGTGTGTGTGTGTGTTCAACAGAGAGAGTAAGAATTATTGTGCCACTGATACGCTTATAGTATCAACAAGAATTAATATGACGTACACAGAGTAGAGTAATACATAGAACAATAAAATAATAACATTCATGTATTAAATATTTACATATACAGCATGGAAAAAGACAATATATACCAAGGCAGAATAACACAGATGTGGTCCATTTAAAGGATTACAACGTTTTATGTCTACTGTATGATGCACTTCTGTCCTGGAGTTTGCGACACTGATGTATAAAGATTACAGCAGTGTCAATAGTGTGGCTTCTCTTTTCTTTTTGTGGTAGAGCGGGAGAAAGCTTTAATTTTGTCCTGAGATGAAGTATATATCTCTGATAGGAAAGTTTCCAGGGCCGTATAAGGGGAAATGCACCTCACTCCAGTTTGTTTTTTTCGTGCCGTGAATTTTTTATGACAGCCCTATTCAGTTGCCAAGTCATGGTCTCCAATTTGATATTTTGCCAAGTATCTTTTTAAATCTTTAACTCTTATCAGGTATTCAGCCATGACATATTTCATATCCAGGGATTTGCAGAAATTCAGTTTTGGTTTTTGTTCAATTCCCTCAAGCCAAACATAAATGTGTCTTTTTTTTTTTTTTTTTTTAAATGTCTATTTGGTTGAATATATTTTTGGGAGGATTTCTTCTGGTGGGTTATAAACTTTCATGAGTTGTGCAAGAGTCATTGGTCAATCATGAGTCTATTTGTTGGGACTTCTGATGATAACAGTGCTGGTCAGAACACTTTAAATGTGTCCAAAATGTCTTTTTCTTGTCACTATTTGAAGAGACAGTGGATAACATGCCAGTTCAGCTCTGCACACCTTGTTTCGGGTGCTTCCCTGCAGTGTGTTTTTACTGATTGCATTATGGAAATGTTCTATGGGTGTTTTATCCAAGGTTTTAGAGAGCAGTAGTACTCTATGTGTGTTTGCTCTGGAGGCAGGGCCTTTCGTGAAGTGTTATAGTGGCTATGATGGAACTTTGTGATTTTAGAAGTACATCCGCACAGCAGTAGGGGAAGTGAGTATGAGAGTGAGGCAGAGGGAGAGAGCGAGAGAGAGAGAGAGAGAGAGAGAGCAGGGCACAATTGAGATACGAGTGGATGGTGAGAGAAAAAGGGTGCAGAATTAGGAGATTAAAGTAGTTGCAGATTAGGCTTCAGGTTTTAATGATGGAAATGGAAAAGCAGAGAAAAAGAGTCGGTCGCTGTGGTCCTCCCCTCCTCTTCACTGCTTCTCTATAGAGCATGTGTCTCCTGCTGATTGCATGGATGGCCTGCGGCAAGAACCGGCTCTGCCAAATGGCTGTGTTCTCCCTTAAATAACATACATTTGTTTAAGAACATTTGTGTGTGAGCACATGTTTGCTAAAGCACCAGCTACCTCAGAATATCACATGTGGACTGGATTTCCTTGCGCTTCACATCCTGTGTTTGCAAACTGAGCACAGTTTCACGGCTACAGCTATTGTATTTGCGCAGACCCACATCTCTGGGCTTGCACACAGGCATACATACATCAATATTTGGAGATCAGTCCCCATAATGATTGCTATGAATCTATGAATAATAAGGTAGTGGTGAATCATCACAGGGAATAATAACAGTTGTATTAAAGCTGCATTTTGTTTAATTGGGACCAGTGGTAATGAGGAAACTGTGCAGGCTGCTCATTGCTCACTCTGACATGAAACTGGTAAGGTGTTAGACAGCTTGCTAACACTCAGATCATTGTAGGTCTTATAATCAGAACAGATGTAACATTAAGTTACTGACATCACCTCCTGCTGCCTTGGTGCCCTTATATCTTCCTGAAGCCACCTCTAATTAGCATATACAGTGCTTACACACAAAGTTTATTCTAATGTGACAAACTCTCGATTGTGTGAAATATTGCTCGGCACTGCAATATCGCACTTTACAAGAGCTCATTTAATACACAGGATCACTTTCAGCTGAGCTTTAATTGTCGGTGGGCCAGACTGTAGTGAGACTGAAGGAAAAAGAGATAACTCGTGACCTCAAGAAATGAGATGCTAATGTATGGCTGCCCATTCCGAGTAAATGTACAAGGTGCTCTTTCATGCTAATAAAAGGCATCCTATGTGTCAGCGAAAAAAAGACGTTTGAGGAGAAAAGATTGTAGACCCTGTCCAAGACGTTTATGATAAGGATTCCTCTGACATTTTGATCTTGCTGAAGACAATTCTTGCAAACGAAGGGAAATTTTCATGTTTGGGCCTCCTTTTGCCTCAGGAAACCGTATGTGTCTGTCTGATTCTGATATTCAGGCTATATGAATTAGTACAAGTTGTCCACGTTTTTGTTTTAAAAGGTGTATGTTTCATGGGTATGACTTTTTAATTTGGAAACATTCGGTCAATGTGTCAATCCAACAGTGTTACCATTGTTATGCAATCACAGTGAAAGGGCTTCATTTAGTCATCATCATCTGTGCATTTGGTGGCAGTTCAGTGAAAGCCGTAGGAAATGACATTAAAGACGGAGCCTTAAGTTAGCCAGTCATCTGCACAGTGATTATCACCACAGTTAGAACTTGCATATTTGATCTTGGTTATTCAATCAAAGCATGCTTTTTTACGGAGGTCCCTCTAGATTGCCTTACCTCTCCATCTCAAAAGATAAGTATTCCCTTTGTTGGCGGGTGAGCCTCTCAACTTCAGAGATCAAACTCGCCAAGTGCATCTATAATCAGCCGAGGCCAGCTTCAGGGGAAATATAGATATAGACAAAGAGTGAAAGAGAATTCACAAATGAATGAGTTCCTGCGTAGAAGCCCAAATGCAAATCAGGGGCTTTATTTTTGGATAGGGGTGTCTGTTTTGTGTAACAGGAATCCAGCAGAGCAGACTGTGCAGCTTCTGCTACAGTAAACAGGAATTTTAAATCAGGAAGACTTGTTGTTACTATCCTCTGCATGCATCCTGACTCAGGCACGTTCTTTGGGCCCGGGAACCCAGCCAGCATACTGTCTCTGTACAAGCCAGAGCTGAATGCCAAATATGAGAAAAGGAGCTGATGAGGCAAGACACTCTAATGAGTTGCGAAGTAGAATCTTTTCTATTCACTTCTCAGCTGTGACCAGCCAGTTGGAGATGGATTTGGCCCCGACGCCTCAGAAAGACTGACATGGTTTTCAGAAACTGGGGCTATAGTATAGCATGTGACAGGGATAGCATACTGTGCAGAGACACAGCATTTTCTTTAGGATTGTGGCAAACCTTTAATCTGCTAGTAATCCTCCACTCAGAGCAAAGAGGATATCTCTATTGCTCCTTGGCGGTTACCAGCATTCCTGATAAAACTATTCTATTTGTCTGATGTTTAATAAGATAAAACTTCCCTCTTGGGCACCACTTGAGGATTAGTGTCTCAACCTCAATATTAACCCGAGGCGATTCAGAGAGTAGAACTGCATTGGACCCTACCAGCGACACAGTGCTGAGGGAAAACTCGGGTAGAGGAAAAAGCCATTAGGGCTTCCATCCAAAAATGTTTTCGACAGGAAAGTGGAAGGATGGCTACCAGGCGCAGCGTAATGAAAGGTGGAGCAGCAGGTTGGGGTGCAGTGAGAGGCGGAGCGAATGAGAGGGGAAGAGATCAAAACAGACAAAAAGACATCAAGGCTGCAGTCAATAAGCCAGCCCTCTGGTGTGAATGCTTAAAGTCACAGGGAAACAGAAATTCGATAGCTTTCAACGGGAGGCTGGGGAGGGATGTAATAACGGGACTAACTGTTTAAAAGTGTTCAAAAGTTCAAAAATGCTTTGCATGTAATCTTAAGATGTCGCAAATATTGGATTCTTCAGAATGAATGCAATATAGTCACTGCTGTGCTAAGGAAAGGAAAAAGACTCCCTGAATGTAGAGAAGTTGCATATTTTATAGGAGTGGCAGAATGAGGACTGTTCAAAAACCTGTGACTGTATTATTGGCCTACTGATGAAATTCTGCCAGGAAGTAATATGTAATGGGGTTTCAGCACAAAAATAAAAGAAAATAACATTTTTCTGCAGAACATCAGGAAACATAATTGGTATTGCTCATTGAGCCATTATTATTATTATTGTTATTGTTATTATTATTAAGACATTATCACTGGTCCTGGGTAATCACCCAGACGCCTCGCTCCCTTGTACACCACATCCTCTTTTAGAATTCTTTTTATTGCTGGGAGGATAACACAATCGTAAAATGAACCAAACTGCAGAGCTTTTGAATTACTGGCAGAGAGTGGAACGGCTTTGAAGTCATACCGTTAATATGGATGAGGTGAGGCACTTTAGATGACTCGCACCAGAGATTTCACTTATTTCTTTTATTTTGCATCATCAAGGTCAAAAGCCTAAAATTCCACACTTATCTTACATTAGCCAGCTGCTTGATCACCGGACATGGTACAGAGAGCAGGTCAGAAATGTCTAATTGATGACATGACATGACATGACATGGCATGATGGTATCTTTTATGACTGAGTGAGCAAAAAGCAAATGGTTCACAGTGCTTGTCTCAACATATGTTATTTCCAATTATCTTTGTGGGAAAAAGGAGTTGCTAAAATTCTCTATCAGGATAGGACTTTGTTTTCTACGATGCCAAGGACTATTCTCAGTTGTTTAGGTAGGTATGATTGCTAGACCAGCTTAACCCGAGCACTACATTTAATGAGTCAGTTTCATTTCTGTTGACATGCAAAAGCTACCATATACATGCTGATACATGATGTTCACAGTTCTGATAAGAAAGCTGGAATCCGCTGCTTACAACATTTTCCCCTCCAGTGTTACAAATTCCTCAAGCTTGAACTAGTCAAGCTGATGATTTTGCTGGAATGTCCTGCCTCTTTCACCACAAACCAAAGCTGTCTAAGCGTTGTATTTCTTCAGCAGGTCATTCTGCCAGTGCCTCTTGCGATCTGGGAACGCCTTGGGCACGCGGATCTTCTTGAAGTCCTCGATGCATTTCTTCAGATCCTCCTCCAG
>OMKZ01033423.1:0-20131 GCA_900302535.1 Neoniphon sammara | reverse complement strand
TATATGTGTGTATATATGCGTGTGTGTGTGTGTGTGTGTGTGTGTGTGTACAAAGTTCCTTAATAAGTCCTAGCATGATAAAGAGTAGCTAATTTTGTACAAACAATGTTTTTAGTCAACTTGTGTTTGTAGCGGATAGCATACTGAATTTAAGATGTAATCTGTCATGTACTGGGCTGACACATGACAGATGACCAGTCAAGGTGAGAAACAGTATCCACTGAGTGGTGGGACAGAACAAATCTAGGGAATGTAATCATTAAGAACAAGACAAGCATGTAATTCAGGCGAGGTAGAGGGAAGAGGGAAATGGAGCTCATCAGATCTCTAAGCACAGCAGACCACTTAACAAGCTAATCATTCATCCATGAATAAACCTCTGGCTGGCACATGAAAAATAATTAATACCACCCATAACACCAACTGGTTCTCAAATCACCATAATGGCTCACATCTATTAAATCTTACAGATAAACAATTCAAGAAGCTGCTTAAACACAAAATGTGCCTTGAACCACAAAGTATCACGGTGTACTATACCATGAATAGAGCTAAATACTTTTATTAGCAGACCAATAGGTGAAGGTGTACTTACGGTTCTGCTCTTCTCCCATGCCGACCAGGTTCTCCAGAACCCTGATGCCCTCCTGGACAGCCTGCAGCTCAGCAGCAGTCCCTGGCCGGCTGCGCTCCACCGCCTTTAGCTTCTCCACCATGAGTGGAGCTAGAGCATGGATGTATGGAGTAGACAGCGCGCGGCTGGAGTGCTGAAACACTGACAGCAGCAGCTGGTAACACCGGGCCTGAACCTGTGGCAGAAAGAATAATCTCACTCATCTAACTACCTCGGCCACATACTTAATTGTCATGCTTCAACCACACATGAATAGGCGCGTACCCAGGGATCACTGGAGTTGAGGCCGTTTCGGAAGCGATCCATGCAGCCCTTCTGCAGGACGGTTACTCCAACAATCTCGTTGCTTGCAGAAAGCAGGAAGAGCGTGATGGCTGTCAACATACTGACGTCATCCATGTCAGGCCTGGACTCATCTAAGTAAATACACAAACAAGCAAACAGCATTGTCAATTTTTAATAGCAGTGATTAATTATGATATAGTTCTATCAGTGCCTGTGAGGAAATTCTGGTTTTGCTGGCCCCCTCTATTGGGAGGTCACAGGTCAGCATCGCCCTTGGAGGCAGCAGTGATTCTGCTTTGCTCGGGAACAGCAGGGCAGACGCTTCAAGAGCATCAACTTATTTGCTATGCCACTCTGCTGCCCAAAGTAAGTACTCATCATGTATGAAATATCTATATATATGTTTGTATATCGCTTACCTGGCTGTGAGTACTCCAGCACAGAGGCCAGGCTGCTCCTCACCAGGCCAGTCCACTGTGTCTGAGTTTTCTCCACCCGAGCCAATGGGGAGGTGATGACGGTCTTGATGCCCTGCAGAGCGGCTGACACGGGCAAAGGCACGGAGTTGTCCGCAGTCTTAACTGCAGTTTCCCTCAGTACCCCGGTGATTAGGAACAGCACTGTCGGTAGGATGGTCATGCTTCCTGTGAAGGCAAAAAGTAAACCGTGAGAAATGGCAGGGGCACCGTCTCACAGTGAACACCACATTGCTATGGTAAATAATATTCATCCTTATTCCTAATCTCTCACAAATGGATACAGCACTTCATAATACCATCTGAGCGCTGAAAGGCACATCTACACCCAGACAGTAACCATTAAAAAGGAGATGAGAAAGAGGATATTAAGTTATACTGCTTTAAAGGCTGAATTTGGTGTTAAAATTCTAGTAAACCAAAGCAGGGCCAGCTTTGTCAGTGAGATTAGGGGTATAATGTCTCATTAGCATGTACAAAATGGAACAGCATGGCAGGCTAATTGTTGCAGAAATGATCAAGTCAGGTCAGAGTCTTACTGTCAGTATGTGCTGCGCCTGTACAGATGGTGTGAAAAGGGACTTTGCTTTTTTATGTGTTTGTGTTTCCTTATTTTGCTCAGGGTGCGTGGGGTCACAGTTTGCTGTAGGCCTCACCAGCAGGGGAGCAGAGTGAGGGCAGCTCTGCCAGGATGGAGACTGTGTTTGCCACCAGGCGGGCGCTCTCTTCAGGCAGACGCTGGGGCCTCAGCGGCACATGGCTGGGCGACTCCTTGACCCGTGTATTGAGTTGCGGCAGGTGGCGAACTAGAATGAACACCAGCAGTTCCATAGCCGCAAACACCAGGGACTTGCCGGGCAGGAGCTCCCCTGTGTCTCCTCCCTCCCCAAGCGTAGACTGGGAGTCCTTCTCTCCTCCTTCCTCTTTGCCTAAGGGCAATAACATTTCGCTCAGTTAGCTGCCTTGATCAATCTTGTTACATAACTGCAAAAACTGAGCTATAATAATACAACTCTAATGACCTAGCATGCCTGCTGAACACTAGTTTTCATAGTAATATTCCAGATAAAGCCAAAAAGCATTATGAGTGTTTGTTTTGAGAGTGTAACAATGTTTCATTGTGTCATATAATTTAAAACAAGGCTGAGGATGTGAGATGTGTTACTTCCTGACCCTGGCTGGTCCTCTGCTGCCGCAGATGGTCCAGAGCAGCCCTGATGGTCTCCTGTACTACAGCAGTGACCTGGAGCTGTACAGCCGGAGGGTCTCGGGTCAACAGCAGCCTGTGGAGGACATTCAGCAGCTCCACAGCCAACAGCTAGAAGACAAATAACAATATTCAGTAACAGACTCTGAAACACTAAGAGTGTGAACATTTTCTCTCTGCCTTGACATTCAGAGTGTGAATCCATTAAGCTTCTATGGGTCAAAACCATTTAATGACCTATACTATATAATACTCATCTGTTCTGGCCTACTGCCAACAAGCCCACACAGACAAGCAATCATGAGGAATAAAGGGGCAAATGTTAACGGAGAGATGGAGACAAGGAGAATAAACTTTGCAAAATTATATACATTACTCATGCAACTATAGCCTCACTGAAGGTTGTTCCTAGTTCTTCTCCAGTACATATTGCATAACAATCAGCCTTCCTCTGGAGCTTGAACTTATCAAACTCATACTTTTACGTCTTTCTCCTTTATATCTGCAACTTCTGTACTTTCTGATTTGTGCCTTTACCTGGTCCTCTGCGATATGCGTCTTAGCACAAGGAGAGTCTAGCAGAGTGCACAAGGCCTGCAGGCAGGACATCACATGCTCAATGGGCTCCTCAGGCCGAGGGAAGCACAGAAACTCAATACTGACACCTGGGAGACAGAACACAAAAATGCACTTAGGGCATGTGCACATTATTCTACTTTTTTCGATCTGACACCGCCTTTTCATCACGAGGAGTGGCTGACTGCAAGGTGAATAGAAAGCAGTTGCTTTGGAAAATGCAGTAAGTTAAAGCAGTTACTGAAGTTACATGAGCTGGCCAATCACAAAAAGGGGATGTGTGATTTGAAGCCACATGGGCTCCTTTGCCTTAATCAACAGAGCCAGAGCAGACAGCCTTCTCTTTGCACTGGTCAAACAAAGTAGCAGTAAGCACTACATTCACATACCGGGAAGTAGCTTGGAGATTTTCTAGCGATATCAGGAAGTAGCTTGGAGATTTTCTAATTATAGTGGCTAAGTCAACACACAAATTCAATATTTTCTTGATTAGCACTTTGTTAATGTGGAGTGCTTAAAATCAGTGTAGCTTTGCTCGCTCCAATCCTTTACACCCTGATTCCTCCACCTGTCCAAATGAATATCAAGAGGGTTATAGGGAACTTGTTTCAACAATAAAAGCCCAAATTGTTTGAACACACCCAACATAAATAACAGCAACATAAATATTCTAATCCTTAGGTAATGGCTATCTCTTTACCCAACATTAGATGCATTCTGTCTTTGACGAGCTCCTCAAAGGTCTTTGTGGTGGCAGAGGCTCCCTGGGGGAGGCCAGGGGCTCTCGCAGGAGCAGAAGGTGGCTCTTCAGACTCCTCTCCGGCTCCGAAGCCAGTGCTACTCAGCCACAGGGCCACAGCATGCAGGACAGGGGCCCAGGAGCTACGGTAGTGCAGCCGTGCTGTGTCAATGGTCTCGGGGGTATAGAAAGCACCACCTGAACACAGACACACAACAGTGGAAAAAAAATATGGTTTTGACAAGAGCAAATGGCTTTCAAATATTAACTGCTTTTTGAACAAATGCAGCACATTGTCTAATTTGGACATCTCTGACAATATGTCGGAGCAACGGATCCTATCTGAATGAAGGGCTATGGACAATACTCAGAGGACTGGAAGGCATTTTTTGACTCCTTCCCAAAAACTACTGATCCAAATCACATCAAGTAAAGCTTGTTTTTTGATGTCTGGAGTATCTCTCTTCAAAAAGCATTAGTAACAACAATTATAGGACCCAAAACTAGAGCAGAAATCTTCAAAACTAGGGCTTTAAGTGGGTTACATCCCTATGTTCTGTTCAACATTGTGAGTCTACATATACCATGCATGTGCAGGGATCTGATCAAGAACACAAATACAACTGGGAGATGGGATAAAACAGAAAGATAGATAGGAGCAGAGAAACAGGAAAACAGTAACCTCTCACTGGAAATAAATGGGAGTTGTAAAGACATCACTGGATTATGTTTGGTATTTGGGATGACACTGGAGTGGGGGTGTACCGTCAGGAGGCAGCTGACTGGAGAACTCAGCAGGCAGAGTGAGCAGAGCGTAGTCTTGGAGCATGGCCAGCCACAGGCGACTGAGGGAGGGAAGCTCCGGCTGCACCAGAGTGATGAGGCTGTCGGGTGGAAGCACGTCTGCCCCCAGATCCTCATCATCATCCTCATCATCTCCAGTCCGCACTGGCTTGGCTGGCTTTGACTCAGCCTCTTTCTTGATCTTCATAGCCACCACATATACCTAAGAGCAAGAGGAACCATGTCTGTAGTCAGCTTTATACATCATCTACACATTATTTGCAGCTTTGTAGATACAGGAAAGTATTCTGAGCAGGAGTGGACAGGGTCTTCATTCTCACCTCAGCCCATGCCTTGAGTACAGCCAGTTTCTCCATAGTGGTTGCACTCTCGCTGTACAGTTGGCTGGATGAGCCCTTCCCAGCCTGCACCTTGTCCAGAGAGGACACGAGCAGGTTGTGGACTCGCCGCAGGTCATTGAGGTCACTGACTACGCCACTGCCAATCCACGTACTACACACCTGTAGTCACACAAATGGACCAGGGTGGAAGATGGCAATACTAACTCTTGATTCACAGCACCCACAACCTTTCAATGCTATCACATGCCTTAGATCTCTTTAAAGAAACTAAAAAATCATCATGACATAATAGAAAGTCCAAAGATGATTAGCCATCATACATGGCATCAAAGGGAGGGTCAAAGAGCTGCTATTATTAAATAGGACTGACATCTTAGGGATACTCAAGGGCTGCAGTCATTTATTAGATTGCCTCCCTCTAAGGGCAGCCTGTACTAGGGCAGGCATAAATCTCACTGGCCAAGGGCAGGGATCTGAGGAGGCTTTTTTAAGAGTTACAAATGTGCACATACAATAAACCTTAAGAGAGTGACCTGTTTGTGTATCGACTCTGGACTGGCCCCTTGTTTATTTGCACTTTTGTGTACTGCAGATATGTGTCTAATCCCGTAGCAGTGATATATGTTAGCTTTAATACTAACTCACGGATGTAAAGAAAATTGCCTCTCTAGGATATAACATTTTCTATTTTCTGAGGAGAATGAGTCATTCTTACAGCAGAGAGGGAAAACAACAGGGATCAGGCTGCTCTTCCTTTAGATAGAACTGAAATAGCCTCAGCAGATAAAATGCTCAGCCAGAGACACAGAAAGGGGAATCAAAGAGAGAAGTGTTTTAAATAATGTTGCTGACAGGTTGCTGGCAGATTTGTTGTTTCCTGCTGTCATTCAGCTTCCACATGAGTCAAATAAGTCAAAGAGCATTAAGACAGACATTTGGAAGGGTTTTAATCAGAAGATGACTCAACTATGCAGTGGCAATTATCTACCATTGCAGCAACAATGCTACATAGGGCTCTAACAGCATGAACACATGATGGCTGTTGACCAGATGACTCAGTGTTACAGTACAAACCAACATATCTGGTTACTACTGCAACAGCATCTATAACAGAGCATACCTAAAGGGGCTGTGAAGTCCATAGCATGAACACTACAGTACAAACAAGGAGAGCCAATGCCAAATTAACTGGTATAGATAAAACATTTTCCTAAAAATTGAACAAATCAGGATGTCTTACCTGGCATGCCTTAGCTGTTATGTCAGATGGTGTGTCAGGTGAAAATGCTGGTCTTAAGGCAGCTCCAACCTACATGCATAATGCGTATTAATGTAATCAACAATGCAAAATGGATTTAATTTTTTACAGAGTTATTGTCGTTTGTTCAATAAACAAATGTATACAAATTTTGGTTGTATTTTCTGCCATGTCGCTATTGATTTTGGACTTCTTCATCATGATGTAGTTTGCAGAGTGTGACAGACTCACATTGGCCTGGTATTGTTCCAGGATAACATGCCCAGGGAACTCGGGCTCTGGTACAGAGGCAAACTTCTTAATGATGTCCTCCAGGGCCTGCAGGCCAGCCATCCTCAGCTGGTTACTGTGGTCTGTGGCTGCCATGAAGGCCATGCGGATCAGGTCAGACAAATGGAGCACCAACAGGTCACCTGGACAGACAGAGATGGGAAGGAAGCCAGTATGGGTTATGTGAGAAATAGAGATATGCATTAATTGGGAGGAAGGAGATTTCAGGGGGCAGCCACATATATCTGACAAAAAACTGACAAAACTGTTGACAGATTTCTGTTTTCCTAGCTGTTTTGGAATGAATCATCCCAATGTTATGCCAGACTTTTTTCATTTTATCTTTGTTTTTGTAATCCTCTGATAATGACTCGCACAACAATGGGATTGCACACACATTAATTATAGCAATCCTCCAAGTTCCCAGCATTTCACATGATTTAAAAAAAAAAAAAATCCTCTGCAATTATAATTGGCCAAATAGATGGTGATGAATCTGTCCATCCAGTGAAAGCTCAACTCGGCTGTGTCCATCAAAACAGATGGAAATCTGACAGAGATGGACAAGTCATCAGTCCTGTATGGACAATGGCCACCTCTCATTGAAAATGAATAGAAAACAATGTATACAGACACAATGGATCAGTGTGACCCCCCCCCATCAGAGTTAAGACTTTCAGTGTACAAGCAGTGACTCAAAAGAAACCAAAAATCGACCCTGAGGCTTAGATTTAATTGAGTTTTAGCTGAAGTACACCTTTCAGTGGATTAGGCAGATGCATCAGCAAGACCAACCACCATTCAACCCCAGACACTAAATTTGGCTTAGCTGCTACCCAGGCTGAAGACTGATGCCTGATCACTGCTCTCTGCTGACTGCTTGGCCAGCAGAATGTTTCCTTCTTTAAGAGGGGCTTATATAAACACTGGGCTCCTCTATCTGTCACAGTGAAAAATCCCTCCATTCTTTACTTACTAATCTTAAGCTTTGTTTTATTGTTCCATAAAAGCACACTCAAAAACCAAGACCGAGCTTCTTCAGCAGCTGACACTAGAAGAAGCCAGAAGACATGCAAACTCATAAATTCACTTTTCCCAGCGCCATCAGTAGCCTGTGCCAACCAAATATCTGCTTTTGTGTTTTTAGCAGCACTTTCATGTCTTTATAAATCTATTTGGAGCACAGCATTCTGGTAGTGTTGAAATATTTTTAACTCTGTGCTGAAGGCTGAGAACGTGCTCAGCTCTCAGTGCTAGAGTGAGCGCACACATGTTCCTTTATTGTACACAAAAAGAAAAAGCCAGCAGTGACAAGAGATCCCTGGTGGCCTACTGTAAATCAACTGCAAAACCTACAGTGAAATCTATTCTGGCAGTGAGTGGTACCTTTGGGGTTCTTAGCTTGTGCAGAGCGAGCAGCCGCCAGGTCAAAATGTGTCTTGTCTGCATTCTCACACAGCAGGATGATGCGGCACAAGCAGTCAGCGGCAAACACTCTCGTCACCCAGCGTGGCGCCACAGAGGGCTTGGACTTGTCCTCTTCACCCAGAGCTGTGAACATGATGTCATCGTCCATCTCATCTTTCTTCTCAGAGTCTTCCTCGTCTTTCCCCATCTCAAATGTGACAGCACCTCCCACCTCTGCAAAGAGTAGATAGCCAAGTTGATTATACCAGGATTTAAAAGACTATAAGCAGGAGAGAACACAAAATGCTTACAAATCACTGCTGGGGTAGTAATAACTGTTATCACGATAATATATATATATAAGCTCAAGTCCATTTTGCAAAATGTTTTGCAATTCATTGTCTGTGCTGGCATTTTCATCTCCATTACTCCTGCTGGACTGATAGCGGGAATGTTGTTAACTTGCAAATGTGTTATCTTTCCCACTGTTGTGTATGATGCTCACTTTGGTTTCTGTGCTAGCCTCTGCCAAGTCAATTTCCTCAGGGACAATAAATTTTAATTTGTCACTTTGCACTGTGTTGCAGAGTCACCTGTGGTGGCTGCTAGAACATCCTTGCAGAGTTTCAGCCAGTGGGAGAGCTTTTCAACAGCCAGAGAGGACAGCATGTGGCCCAGTGTGTCGTGGATGTCGGAGCACAGCTTCCTGTCTGTCTCCCGATCCAGCATGCCAAACAGAACGCCCTCTAGACCCGTCTCTGTGATGTTCAGATCTAAACCAGGAAAAAATTAACACAGTTATGGTCACACTGTCCTGACCACACAGGGAATGTTCGTCAGCTCCGCAGCTTGCACTCACTGATAGTGGTGTTGTCTTTGCTGTCTCCTGCCCTCTTCGCCAGGCTCATGGCGTACTCACACACCTCCGCAGCCTCTCTCTGGGCCAGCTGTCTCAGACAGGCCACAGCAGCACGACGCAGCAACAGGTGAGAGCTGCACAGGTGTACCTGAAGGAATCCGCAGCATGATAATAAATGAAAAGATCACGACAAGTCACAAATGAGATATTGTTGTATGCAGTATGTCAGGGACGCACATATATCACAATATTCATAAACACTGATAAATATGTTTCCTGAGATGTCTTACACAGAGACAGGGCACCAAGCTGGACAGGTTGACGTGACGAGGGGCGAACATGTGCAGTTGTTGCAGACAGGAGATGGCAGCCGCCTGCACCAGGGAGTCGGAGTGGTCCTGCATGATGGCACAACCAACCAGGCATGACGAGCGGATGGTAGAGATAGTGGCACCGTTCCCTGGCAAACATACCAACAGAGATTAGGGAGAGAGACACAAAAAGATGGCATTTTTAGCAGTCAGATGACTTATGTCCTAAAGACTGCTTTATTAAGTTAGAGATTGATGGTGGATAAAATGGATTACAGTGCCACCTGCTGGGACAAGAGAGGTATATTACATTTACACAGCATAGTGCATGTAAACAGCCGTCACTATGATACAAGAAGGTTTATGATTTTGCTTCTGCCATAACTACCCTGTAGTTCTGGACCCACAGTGGTGATGAGGGCACCCAGGCAGCGGCCCAAACACTGGTGCACCTCTGTGTGGGAGGGGGGCACAGTGAGAAGCAGGGTGAGCACCAGGGACAGGGTTGGCTCTACGTAGCCTCGATACATGGGGCCGCTAGAGTCCACAATGAGAGCTAGAGAGTGCAGGGCCCACGTCTGGCAAAGAGGATGGAGAGAGTCTGAATTAGTATTGTCTAAAACACAAGAGATACTGTACATTATATGAGACAATGATGTGCAGACTGCAGGGGATATACACCAGAATAAAGCCAGTTCTGATTTGCTCTAATTTAATTCTGTTTTTGTCATGATGAAACACAACAGACAATCTTAGGCCTAAGTAAAGCAAAATACAGATAAAGATAAAAGACAAAAGACAAAAAATAAGGCAATTCAAAGCTCCACACTTTTCTTTCATTTCCCTCCCAACCCACCTCCGCCCGCTCCATGCAGCTCTAGGTGAATTTTAAAACCATTTTTTCCTGAGTAATTCCTCTTACCTGGACCTCATGAGAGGATCCATCTTGGGCCAGAGCCAGTAGGATGCTGACGCTGGTCTTTAAGTGTTGGCCTGAACCAATTCCTCCAACATATCGATGCAGACAGCCTAAAGCCAGAGAATGGCCTGTTCTTGACACCACATCACGGGCTGACTTCAGCCTTAAGACAGAGGAGGAGAGGAGATATGAGTCAGTCATATGATGAAAGTCATGGGTAGAGAAATATTTTAGAGAGATATTCAGTGAGTATAAAATTAATTATGAGGACAATGGAAGACAAAATATACTAGAAATTGTCAGTGTTGTGACTAAATTGATTATTGCATGATTATGTCCTTATTTGTGAACTTCCTGAAAATTATCTATGGCCTTTTAAAAAATATTTCAAATGTTTTTTTTTTTTTCTCTATATAACTAAATGTGTTACTTCTCTCTTGACCAGATCTCCCTTGTAAAAGAGAAGCTTAATCTTAACAGGATCAAAATAACACTTAAAAAATGTATCTCGCTTACTTGTCAAAGCTGTACTGCGCCATCCTGGCGATGAAGGTAGCCTCTCCCACCACCTGAGCCATCCTGCCCAGGGCCTCTCCAGCAGCACAGCGCAGGATGGGATTGGGATTGTCCAGGGCTCCCATCACCAGGGCCAGGGCCGACTTACGCACCTCCTCAGGACCCAGAGTGCTTTTGTTCTCTGCCAGGCCCTTTAGTCAAGGAAGACAGAGGGTGACATTGCTGCTTACTGTGCACCAGCTGAATAATAAAACATGATATTTCAGCCTGAGGACACAAAGGAGGGTATGAAACAGGTTTTTCTCACCTTTAGTGCACTAAGCACCGCTGTAAAGATGTTCAGCTGGACTGCTTGCTGTCGAACTCCCTTTGCCTGCTTGATACACTCTGCAAAGTGATCCAGCATCTGCAGCCTAGATCATATACAAAGTCAGGTTGAACTTTTAACAAACAGGCTTGAAACAAAGAGCTGTGCTGAGCAAAAACAGATAAAAATACAGATAAATACAAAATATTAAGTCATATAAACTGCAGATGCATGGCAAATACGAAAACCTTTTTCTAACTTTCTACAGCAAGGGTTATATTGCACATTCACCTGTGTTTAAAGGAAACGTGGGGGAAGACCACACCAAATAGGGCCACTGATGCATCGATGACAGACACACCCAAAGGGAGAGGCCCAGGAATAGCCTCGCCTACGGGGACACGCAGGTAAATGGAGGAGGGATCATGTTCCAGAGCTCCACTCCCAGATGCACTGTTGGGCTGCAGCTGTATGGGAACCATCATAGAAATATTAACACCTACAGCACAACTCATTCACAATGTAACAAGCAAGAGCTGAACAGTTAATTGTCGTATTATTGAAATCGCATGGTATAGCATATTTGGATTCTTCATACCATAGATGATTTTAAGTTACCTGATCCTCTATGGACTTGTGGTCAGTCTCCTGAAGCCAGGAGCCCATGAGCACGCTGTCGTCATAGTGACAGAGGGAGCGAAGCAAGGAAGTGGTGGTGTTGGCCGAGTTGTCAGTCAAAGTGAACTCAGCCACCAGCTCCCTCAGGAGAGCATTGAAGCTGCCTGAACAAGAAGATTACAGGTTTAAAACAACTTCCCTGGGTGCTCCCAACTTATGAGAAGAGTAAGAACTGTAGAAACAACTTTATTACCTTCATATGTCTTGGGAGGCAAAAGGGCGAGGATGTCGTACAACCTCAGCCTCACCATAGCTGCACTTGCCTTCAGATGAGCACCATGGACTTTGATGATAGCAGGGACACTGACAAAAGGAGAAAACACAAGAATTAAAAAAATCTGTAATTCCTTTTTTACTGCATAAGGATGCTGCAAAATATGAAATACTAAAGGAAAAACAGTTATTTTGCATTATAAAAATAATGGCATTCATCTGTTCAAAAACCCAGAAATCCTGCAGAAAAGAGAAAACACCCCTGTAGATCCATATCTTGACAACATCAAGTGCACATAAACTTTCACTTAATAAAAAAATTACACTCACTGAGACATCATGGTCATGGCACATTCGATGGGAGTCATCAGCCTACGGATCACATCTTCTGTAAGCAGTTCTGGACAGTGGGCCACAAAACTACGCATGGCTACAGAAGGGAGGAAAAGGAATTCTGATCAGAAATGTGTATCTTCACATTATGGAGCATGTGTATCTATGCAGGATGGTGTGTTTCTTTACCGCACAGGGCCCCTGCTCTGCCCTCCAAGGTGACCTGCCAGGTGAAGGAGTCCCCTCTGGCTTTTTCGGCCTCCAGCTCCTTCTGGGAGCGAGGGAAAACATTCCTCCAAAGCAGCAGCATCTTGGGAAGGTGATAGCGCACCAGGGATGGACCTGGGCACACATAAAACACATTCAAGGCATAGGTTGGTGGTTGAACATTAGCTGTACTACTGACAAATCAAGGCCAAGGGATAAGCAATGTTTGGGAGACTCACCCAGGGTCATGAGGGCTCCCAGCAGCAGCCAACCTGCCTGTGTGCGCTGCAGGGACAAACGGCTATTCTGTGCAGCTGTCCGCAGGAGATCCTCAGCTATACTCACCACCAACTACAGGGAAGGAAACACAGAGGAGTTAAGCATTAAATATAACCAGTGAAATAAGAGTGGTAGGTCAATCACACCTAAGCCCGACCTGTTTGGCTCAAGTATACAAGAGAAGAAATAAAAGTTAGTAACATCAAATGAACAATCTGTGTTTTATTATATTCGAAAGCTACAGACCTTGCCCTTGGAGTGGGGGATACCCAGTGGGCACTGGTGAACCCCTCCCAGTAGGGCAGCCATGGCAAAGCTATAGCCGCTCACAGCCTCAGGTGAACTCTTGAGGTTGTTGATGCGCTCGGCGCAGCGGTCCAACAGCGGGGTCAGCTGATAAGGCAGTGCCACAGCGACACAACGCAGGCACCACGCAGCTGCCAAACGGGCTGCCATACTCGGGTGGAGCAGCACTGAGGTCACAGTTTCCAAAAGCCCTGGGGAAGAAAAAGCAGCAAAAGGTTATTATATTATATGATAGTCATTAGCTGCTAATACTCTCCTGTTGAATGGATTATTAAAACATTATACCACCCTTTTGATACCAAACAGTTTGATTCAGTGTAGGCTAGCCTATTCCATTTGAAGTGGTTAGATGAAGCATTTTTGTCATAAATTTGGTATTACATTACAATTACTCATGGGTTGCCTGGCTCCAGATGAAGCCCAGTTTATGTTTACTGAAACTTTGCGACACTAAAACAAATCATCATGTAATATTGTGTGCGTCTCACCTATCGAAGGCTCCTGGATGAGTGGAGAGGCTGTGGCACTCAAACTCTGAACCAGACTGCCCAACTCTTTAAGGGCACACACCATAACATGCTGACTGGCAGAGACATCAGCTGCCCCTGCCTTGTTCTCTCCACTGGTGTCATTCACTACTGCCTCTGTTAACATGTGAAGCAGCCAAAAAAACAAAATGACAAGAAGGATTTGTCAGCAAAAAATGCAAAAACAGTCATCAAATGCTAATGCAGCAAACCTTTGACAAGTGATAAAATATAACTCCACATAACAGTATAATAATAGACCAATAGCCTTCACAACACTGCATACTAGTACTCAAACGCAACATGGGCTGATAAAGTGGCCAGCACCGAATCACAACTCGGATTGTTAATACTCTTGAGACACAAGGCACATTATGTCATCTTGGGTGACACTGGATCAAACATTAATTGTAATCTTAACTCTTTTAGAAAAAAAAGCCATAAAAAATAACATTTTATTGTATAAAAAATAACCTGATTGGCTGGCCACCTTAGCATCCATGTACTACTGTCACACTTAATCAATCTGCAAAAGCCCTGCACCTCCAGCACTAGAATCCTGCAAAATACTAATAAACACACTACTACACAGATATATGTCACTAACAAAGAGCTCTGAGGATTTTTTTTTTTTCAGAAAAGGCAAAATCCTCAAGAATCAATGGTAATTGTTGCACTGTACAATAAATGTGCCAAAAAGAAAAAGAAAGATTTCCATATTTAACCTGAATTCAAATAAATCACTGACAAGCCGGTCAATACTCATAAAAGAAATCCTCAGACCTCTAAAAGAGGCAACTGTTCAATAGTAAAGCTCAGAAAATAACAAGACAAAGTCAAGAGTAAATGCAAGAAAGGAAATGAAGATCCCACTTAAGGAAAAGGTAAATCAATTGACTATGGGGAGAGATTTAATGGTAATAATGTAACTGCATCCCTAACTGTGGCAGCCCTGTTGTTTGACTGGAGAGGGGTTCTAGGGATCGGGGATAACAATGGGGCACATAGAGAGGAGAAGTCCCACTTCATCATCCAAGAAGCATTTTCCTCATTTGTTTTTAGCATGGCTTATTTCAAGTGGTTACACAAATTCAGTCGACTGGAAAAGTTATGAGCAGCGACTATGAAGAGCCCAGGACCACGTCTGGAGGGGCACCAACGTATTTCTCAAATCCTGTTCTAACATCATGAAGTACAGCAAAATAAATGGAGTTCTGACACAGTAATCCACAGTTTAGGAGCTCAGAGGTTTCAAAGCAAATCACAGAGTAAGAATCATCATTTTTGAGAAGAGATAAAAGTGATTCTAAAAATGATTAATGTGATGCACTGAGGGAAAAATGACCATTCTGAGGAATTAAAAGCAATAAATTAAATGATGGACAAAAATCAGTACTTGCAAATATTATGTCTTGCTGCTGAGGGGGGGGGCTTGCTTCTACTGAATGTCAGTGGATTTAGTGGAACATGCAGCTTTTCTGCTTGTGTAAGCCAGATGTCAACAGTCAGTCAGACTTATGCTATCTGCTGCTTAGTGCTTGTAATGCATTAATAGAATGTGAATAAACAGGCAAATAACCATGTATATTACGCAAGCATGAGTAACTTAACTGCTGAGTTGGAAATGGATAATGTTACTGACATTATTATACCATCTGCTGTAACAGAGGTTTAAGAAAAGAGAAGAATGGTCAAAAAGGAGAGGAAGCAAGCAAAAACAGGGCAAGCAAGAAAAGCCATCCACACACAACACCAGCACACCATGCAAAAATTATAAAAAGTATATGAATGGTGATTGAAAAAGGGGAAAAAATGTAATAATGGATGAGTACTTACTCTGTAATGCTCTGAACCGTGATATTTCCCCCCCATCCTCCTTACCCACAGCCCTCATTTGCTTGCTGATAGCCTGGCAGATTTCCTTGCCCGCTGCAATCTGCGCTTTCTCTCCCAGCAAGCCGCCCAGGGTGGCGCGTAGCATGAAGGAGACACAGCGCCGCGAGTACACAGCCTCTACGTGCGTCTGTGTGGCCCGTGGGTGAGACACTAGGTCCAAAACGTGGGACAGGAAAGTGGCAAAGTTGCGCTCCAGCCACTGACCGCCAAGTGTAGTCACGAAAACAACATAGGCCTGAGGAAGATGAATAAAAACACATATGGAGTTACCGGATTAGACAACACTGACTCAGTTTCTTGTTATGTTTGACTGAGCAGAGCCAGCCTCACCTGTGTGACGCCCACCCGCACCTCCCTGCTGACAGAGGCGCCTCCCTTCAGCATCTCGCCTCCGCTCTTAAGGAAGCCAGATCCACCACGTAGGAAGCCAGTGGCCATGAGCTCCAGCACCTCCTCCAGGGTGGCCCGCTTCACATTCTGACGCATCACTAAGGACAAAGGATTAGGATCATTAACTATGAGAGCGATGAGCCTCTCTACTTAATACAAGATGAAGTCACACAGCAGATTACACATGAATTGCGCAAATTAAGTGATCCTCACCGGCTGCTTGTTTGGGCATCAGGGCAGTAGCCATGACTGTCCCCAGCAGTTTGGACACCGCTACTCGAACCCCATAGTTGGAGCCTTCCAGGGCCTTAAAACACAGTGTGGCCACATTCTCTAGTTCTGTGGTCCACATGAAAACTGCCTCATTTTGTAGCTCCAGCAGGCACTGCTCAGGGATGAAGAAAGAACATGGCAACCAATTACTAACATTTATGTTATACATGCAAAAGAAATGTGAAACATCATAGATAGGGATAATGCATAAAGTCATATACACATACACTGTTTCTACCTATTGTAATAATATTCTACCCCATTAAAGCCATACAACATATTATCACTGATGTTTTATTAACAAGAGGTTGTCTTTCATAATAGGGAAGAGCATGTGCACAACACAAATTAGAAGAACCAGTTTTTACAGGGCTCAGTCAATATATATATTTTAAAAAAAGAAAAACAGGGGGAAAAAAGCAAACAGTTATATGTTTTCTACAATGCTGGAGCATGCTTGTTTCTAGCATGGCTCTGTTCCATTCATCTCCTTGAGGGCAAAGTCTAGGCTAATTATTGCTAATGCAATGATCTCAACTGATCATCTGTGCCATCCATCTTCATGAAAATGGTGAAAAATTCAATTTCAGGTCTTGCTGCAGAATCTTCAATAAGGGCTCAGTACAACTCAGCAAATGACAAATATTGTTGTCAGAACAATTTAAAACAATAAGTGACCATTACTGCCCCAGTGATAAGGAATTATTAACCTGGAAGACACTGTGGAAAATGAATCATAGGATGAACATGATCACTCCAGATCTTTACATTAGCAACAAAAATGGGGTCAAAATTATTTTAGAGAGCCAAATGAACATGTTTGACCAGAAAAAATATCATCAAGAAAACATTATATTAGGCTGTTGTCAATAATATTTTACTGTCTCACAAGTTCAACTGAAAAATAGCAGGGAGAAATGGCAACTGAATAAATTTTAATTTGGCTGGATTAGTTTCTATAGTAGTCAACAAATTCTGCTTGATTTGCAATAAAAAAAATTCCAAAATAGTATGAACATTACTCTCCTTAAGAAAGTTGGATTAACTCTATGCACAGAAAAGAGACAGTGCCTGACCATGGGGGCGGGACTTTATATTAATGTTGCCTTTAGTTTTACCATATCCTGTACATCTAACATATGTATTGTCAACTCCAGAACAGCTCCATTACATGCTCTCTGTAACAAACCTTTGCTACTGCACAGCGCACTGCCATGGACCTGTCTGTGAGTAGAGAGCGGGCATTCTTGTAGATATCCCGGTGACATGAAGCTGCAGCCCCACCCAGTCCACTGAGCACCTTTTGCAGACTCAGGAGGATCTCCCCCCTGCCTTGGGACTAGATCAACAACACAGAAGGAGGGAGTGAAACTGGAAGGACTTAATTAAATGCCAAAGAGGCTGTTGAATGATAAATCTGTTTAGCTATCCATCCAATTTCCTATGTTTTATTATGCATTGTGTAATACTGTGCATACAGTCCCCTTGTCTGGTAACTCTTAAAAGACAAACCTCTGCACTCTTTAATGCCTTCAAAAGATTGTTAATGGTATCTGGGAAGGAGCTTCCCAGCATCCGGCCCATCTTCTCATAAAAGGCCCCAACACAAGCCACTGCAGCACTGCAAGAGAAGAGTTATCTGTGTTAGACTAAAGGTATCAATCAAAAATGACTTTCAACACATTTTTGCTACTCTTACAATGCAATAATATGACGAGGACTTTAAATTATTCAAATGTATATCTATTTTTTAACCTTGTAACACTGAACTGCCATAACCCTGGGTTTCTATTTATGTCAGCCAATCCATGACACTCAAGTCTCACTTTTGCTTGTGTTTCTACCATCTCTTTTACAATGTTTGTCTCTATATTTTTTTTCAATATATTTAATTCATTACCTCCGACAATAAAGGTCTGGGCTCTACCAACTGCCCTCTAGTGTTCAATATGCTTTGGTTTTATTTTGACTGTGAAATACTTATTTAAGTGACACATAGTAATACCAGTGATAATAATCTCCATTATGCACCAAATTTAACATCAGGGCTTACAGCATATTATCATTTGTACTAAAACACTACATCGTACAAGTGATGTGGTTTTATCGACTTCTACTATCCATTAGTGCTAGCAAGAAACACCACATATAATCTGCCGAGGCATACTAATCCCCCTTTTTAAATACAAAATGTCATTCTGCAGATTAACATCTGGCTTAACTACTAATACCCTTAAGGGTGGGCATATATATACCTAAAACTCAGAATGCAATGTTGAGCAGCTTATAACTTTAATGAAAATGTGTATGATCTTGAATTTGGTGTATACTGGGTATACAGATCATCAACCTGATATTCATGAAAATACACACAGATGTGATAAATGGGAGCTCACAGTTTTGTTGGCAAGTATGCAGGCGTGTCATCCTTGCTTTTAATTATGTCATTGCACTTATCCAGAGTCTGGAAGACTGTGAATGTGTCACCAATGCTGTAGAGGGTAGCCAGGTTTTTGGCCAGCAGTTTTCTTGTTGGGGGTCCCGGAGCACTGCTAATCAGTCCTGTTAACTGTTCCACCAGCTTCTTCTGCTTCTCCTTCACATCCACCTTCCATTCAAAAAGAGAACAGAGTCATGAACTATGTAGCACCCACTTACATTTACTCAGCAGCACACAATGCCAGAATCTGAACAGTCACCTTATTTGCTGCCACAAGAACCTTATCCAGGAAGCGGAGCCATTCAAAGATGAAAACAGGCCTCTTTGCCTCAGTGATCTGGGCCAAGGCATCTTCATTGAGCAGCAGACTATGAGCCAGCTCCATGGCGAGGACCCAGGAAGCAACAACCAACAGCTCCGGGGAATTAGGGATCTTCTATCACGCCGTATAATGATGCAACCTCACCTCTACAATGTGATATTAGGAGGCAAGCCTTGTCAGTAAATCCGCACTTTTATCCAATCAGGTTACCACCTAGTTCTAGCTAGTTTAGTTTATGTCTGAGGCCATTTTACAGTCTGTTATTGCTGTGACTCACTGTATATAGTCAGGTTTGTTAAAAGGAAATTGTTTAAACGATGCTCTGCAGCGGCTTCGCCCACTAGAACTTAAATGTCATTGCTGTTGGAGCCTTTCACTTATGTTTAATTGTCGCAATGTGTCTAAAATAACAAAACTGCGTAATGTTAAGTCTCTCTGTACTCTGTTGACAGCTGACTGCTGCCTGCTGTTGGTGCGGTTGATGGGCGAGTTCGTTAGCAACCTAGCTAGTATCTACGAGCAACAAGCTAAACTCTGGCTAAACACTATCATTTACGTTAAACATTATCTGTCAGATATGTTTTAAACATTCAGCTGGTGAAAAACAGTTCAGTGACAGTAATTACCTGAAGCTTGGAAAATATGTAATTTGTTCATCCTACCTGTCTTTCGCTAACCCAGGATGAATGACGACGTATCACTGGAGGTGTCGCATTGAAAAGTCTCCGATGGGAAACATATAAAATAAAATAAGAGGAAAAACGATAATGAGCGCATTGACAAATAATATAGCGTAGTGTCATTCGTATTGCATATTAAATTTATTTGATCTCTGATTACTTCTTCTGGACTATTTTAAATGTGTAATCGTCATAAAAACAGGAACTCATTTTGTGTATAGCTTGGAGCTACTCGGAATGTATTATTAAACGAACCAAACATCAGTGGAAGCAAAGGCATAAGCTGTATTTTAATTAAGACTCGAGCTGCTGTTTTCTACAGTATTTCAGTTCTGCTTGCGCAAGATGTCTGACGATGAAGAGGACTACATGTCTGATGCATTTCTCAATAAAATGTGAGTGCTATGTGTAACATAAATTTACATTAAAATCCCTGGGATTGGGAGTCAAGACAGGGAAGTGTTGTACTACGCTTTGGTTTTAGCCCAGTCAAATATATTTTAGCTCTACTAACAGGTTTATAAGCGTTGAGACGACCAAAGTTTTTTCCCATGACATTAACGTTGCATGTTTTTGTTTTGTTTTGTTCACAGACAAGATGTGAAGCCTGGCGTTCCTATGGTCAAGCGAGTAAAAGAAGCAATGAAGAGGGAGGCTCAGCAAACTGAGAAAAATATC
>OMKZ01033419.1:21161-42174 GCA_900302535.1 Neoniphon sammara | reverse complement strand
GGCCACAGCCAGCACCTCCCCTCATCAGAGAGCTGGTGGCTGCTGCTGCTGCTGCTAAATTTGGTGCAATAGTGACTTTGTACCACTAGGGGGAGTCAGAGACCACAGTCGCGCAGATGGAGAAAGGCTCTGCTGATGACTGAAGCATCCCTGAAACGACCTTCTCCTGTTTTTTGAATGTTTCTTTTAAAACAGGACTTTTTTGGACACAGAAGCCAAAGACTTTGTTAATTTTTCCAGTTGAGAATGGAAATTTAAGATATCTATAATAACTTTTTCCTTTTTTTTCCTTTCTTTTTTCGTACAATCTTAAACGCAGTCGTAGGAAGCAAAAGGACTACATGTTTAAGGGAATGGAATGGACATTTTTTTTTATTTACTTTATGGTAAATATCATTGAGGATATTATCAATCTCACTTATGCCAATTGTCATTTTGTTTATCTTCATGTATTTGTTTACAAGCAAACTTTCCCTGAGATATCTCAATGATAATTTCTTTATTCTTTGTTAAATTACAATGCACGCCTCCATAAATTTTGATTTTAAAGGCTATTTTTGGGCCATGTGGGCGTGATCGATGCACACAGTGATTTTTAGTTCTCAACAAACTGGTTTTGAAATGGCTAAAAGTGGCTTTGACATTCTTATCATAGGTACAGCACTACCTCAGATCTTAATATGGGCACTGACTCCTACACGCATTTACAGTTGCCCCATAGAAAACCCTGAGGTATAATTTTTATGCTATTTTAATCAGAGGAATGTCAGCTTGAACTGTGTGCAGACTCTATGCTGTGTTCTTTGCGAAAAAAGGGAAGACTGTTTTATTCCTTAAGATGATCGTTGGTCAAAAAAACAAAAAAACAAAAAGCAACAAAAAAAGGACATATTTTTGCTTCAGAATGTGATTAATTAAAAAAGGGCCCCTTTCTACTGTGGAAAAGCTAAAACATGCATTATCTACATCTATTTTAAAACCAAAATGCTGAAATATTTTCACACTTTTATAGCTTCGCCACCTTCATATGATGTTTACGGTGTCTCACGTTTGCTTCAGAGCCGGGAGTAGAGGAACAGAGTCGGCCTTTCAGCGGGTTCAAATATGTTATCAGTTACACACTATTTTCAGACATCTCATGTTCGGATGACGTTTGTATTCACAGTACCACAAAATGCAAAAACATAAAACAGCAGCACACTTATTCATTTTGTTTTATTTTACCATTCTGTAATTTTCCATGACATTGATACATGTGTGAATTTGGAGGTTATGCCATATAACCAGGGTGCGATTTGTTGGGGGAATCGGGCTCGCGGTCGCTCTCCCACCCTCTGCTTTTTGGGTTTTTCTGCCTCTGAGCACAACATTTCATCTCCGGTGGGGCCACTCCGACCTCCTTGTTTATTTATTATTTTTAATGAAAGCCAGCCGCTGAAAGCATTAAGGCCACTGCAACAGCATCTATATTCTCTCAGTTCTGTAGCAGCCCATAGTGACTGCATTATTTTGTTTTGTACTCTGTCAAAAACAGAGAGGAGCACCGCTTCGGATTGAGGACTCTCCCCTTATGCTGGTAGCCCAGCAAATTTTCCTCCATGGCTTGGAATTAGGAGCAGAAAGACAAAGTGTGAATTTAAGAATGACTCCATTAACTCGGCTCAGCCAGATTTAACCTGTGAGTGGTTTCTGGTGAGCAGCATTATTTTAAGCTGTTCTTTGTTGGCTATCACGGCATGACAAATCCCTTGGCAGTAGCCAAATTTATACAAAATATAGTTTAAAATTAGCATGCGGCTTAGGCTTCTTACTCTCTCGCTCCCTATCTTAAATACTGTATGTAACAGAGCTTGTTGCTAGGCCTTAGGTGTACAGTGTATGCCGAACTGTATGCAACTGATAGCTTATATTTCTAGAAAATACAGGAGGAAATGGCACTTTTCCACCATGGGAACTTCACAGTCCACATTCAGTAATCCCCTCAAACTCTTGTTTTTTTTTGTTTTTTTTTAAAATCCAAATCGCACCCTGAATATAACCCAAGTCTTAATGGACATGGCATGAATGCATCAGAGGCTTCTGGAGAACTTGTTTTGCTGGTAAAATTGATAAACATGCTTGTTACTGTATGGAAGATGCTCTGCTATATCAGCCTACATTTTGTACAACCCTGCCATTATGTTAAAAAGGTATACATTTATATCTGCTTTTCCCTCTTTGTATATGATTAAATTATTTAGTAGGTCATGGTGTGTGTAACGGTTCATGTAAATTGTACATACTCAGTTTATTTCCATTTATTTGTACAGATTGTCTTTAAGAATTGTCTCCTCGAATTATTCTTTTCCCAATTTTATGGGAATGTTGTGCAATAAAGATGCCGATGCTAGGAATTTCAGTGTCTCTGTTAATGTTTTTAATCACAGCATCAAAGGGGGGAAATATCACTTTAAAATCTAACTTTCTGATATTTCATGGAACAATTCAGTCTTAATAATGTGTTCCAATAAAAAGACTTTCCCAAAACTAGAAACAAGAGATCCAAGAGCCATAATTCAGATTAAAGAATTCATGAGAAAGTGGTGGAACTCTTTTACAGACAGTGAGTTTGTAGACATGGTGGCAGTTCCCAGAATAACTGCAGAGGGGAAATAAGCACATTTTCTGGTTCATACCTCTTGGCACTACATTGAATTAAAGCTATTTGTGTTTAATAGTGTCAAACAGACATTGTGAACTCACAAGTCTGGATCTCATTTGGTCACAATGAAGCAGCTCAGGATTTGTCTCTTGACATTTCAGATTACAGGGTTTGGTCTCTGTGCTCCAGCTTTTAGGAGAGAGTAATTGTTTTTCATAAATGATCATAAATGAACTTTCTAGGATTATAGAATTATCCTAAAATTCTGCTTTAAGTTTAATTTTCTTTTCAAGTTGTGATAAAGGATAAAGTATAATTTAAATCCGACAGAAATCAGTTAACACTTTTATTTTGTCTTACATAATTTATCTTCCCTATGAATTCAAAGTAGAGCTTACATGCACCACAGAAAGGTTCAGACTTAAGCAAAGCACATGAGCATTGGTCGTAATAAACATTTTTGTTTAGATTGGTGGCTGCATGCTTTATGCTGATTTCAAACCAGATGACATGCAGTAATTTACCCGCTTTTGAATCCACCACTACAGCACTGGCTGTGACTCCACCCTGCCCGCCGCACAGCAGATAAAACAAAACGAGCGGACCACAGTTATGCAATAGAGCAGTGACGCAGAGGGCGAACCCACGACTGGCAGTACATGTGCAAATCTCACTATGTCCTGTCAGTGTGCACATTGGGGCAGTTTTACTTACTAACCTTACTAACGTTTTGCTTTATTTCTGCTAATAGCAAGCTATTTGAAGAGGCGATTTCAGAAAGATAGGACATCAAAAGGTACTGCTGGTGAACTGTGTGATCAAACTTTGAAACCTGGAGGCGCAGGATGAAGAGAAATGCGCTGAGACTTGCTGTATTTTTGCAGTGTTTGCTATTATGGCCTTACCTTACAGCTGTAGCTGTAACTGTTAAATAAAAATGCACCAGGACGAGGCGTATGGTTTCCTATTAGACCTGGATCTGTGTAATCTGTCACTGCTAAAAGTGTCTGGAGTCTCTCTACAGGAGTCGGCAGAGGGAGAGTCTGTGCTGCCTTCGAGGGTTCCTCGGATGCTTCGGCTCCCCAGCTCGAAATGTCGCAGTTGCAACATGCGAAGAACCCTCTGGTGCACATAAAGTCATGTCTTTTACGTTTCTGGTAGTGACAGTTATTTGTTTGAAATAATCAATATAAAAACTGGGTAGTAAGAATGAGCAGTGACAGCCACCATTTCCCGCCACCTGCAGAAACTCAAACTTCATCATCAGAAAATTCAAGACAAAGACATTTGACCTTTTGGCCACACTATAACACTATTACTGACAGGTGATCACTGGGAAGTACAAGACAAACACCACTGCGACATCATCAAAGATGTTGCCAGAAACAAACAAGCAAGAATCATCTCAGAAATGATCACTTTGATGCATTGCCCAAAAGTCGTTGTGCATCTTTTGTAGTATTATTAATTAATTCTAGGCTAAAATTAGGCTATTAGCACCTGTTGTCCCTCTATATAGGCCATTTAACTTAACCTTTTGATAGGCTATTTAATGTGCATATTAATGGTACTAATAAAACTAGCAGCCAGCTAATATTACTACTACTACAAATAATCATCGTCATCATTGTCATGACACATGGCTTCAAGCTTCCACATTCTCCGAATCCAACAAAAATGGGCAACTTTGGTATAACAGAAAAAATACGACGTGGTGGTTCATACATTGAATCAATGCAGTTATAACTTCTGCCAAATCAATTGATCTGAAGAAATGAATAAAATGGACAACTTGGACTTCAGTCTGAATCCGTATGAAATGCTTTGAATCAAATCATTTTCAAGTCTACAAATAAATAAATTAAATAAATAAATAAATAAAAAGACCCAACAGTGTGGAGATCTAACAGATGACTATGAATTGCAATTTCCCACATTTCAAAAGGAAAAAGGAACAAAACAAAACAAACTAAAGGATACAAACTTTTAGAGAGACAAATTTGGTCTAACAGAATAGAATTGTGGGGGGAAAAAGGAAAATGATTCTCCAATTTGTATCGTCAACCGTGAATCGTGAATCGAATCTCTATTTAAGCCACACACACACACACACACACAAAAAAAATAATAATAAAATAAACACCAAACACCCCTAGCCGATATTTGCCCTTTGTCGGATCGGTCTATTTGTAATCACCATATTTCCGACAGTACATGAACGCAGCATCAGTCTCGGCCAGACAGATGTCGTCAACTCTCCACAGTCAGACCTGGAGGAGGGATCTAAATCTGAACTCCTGGATCCAGCAAACGCTAGCTACCGAGGTGGACGTTTCGTTTACCAAAGATGTACAGATTTCATGACAACAAGTCCAGCAGATTTCGTTCTCTTTCTGTTTTCAACTGTATCAACTCTTTCCCGGATACGCAGTAGCTAAAGTGGAGTTTGTTTGCCTTCAAGAAGGAGCTACCAGTCCGTTTGAAGTTAACTCCTCCATCCATGCTCGGCTGGGCGAGGGAAAGAGCAACGGGGATGTGAGTTTGTTGAGCCCGGGTCGGCTTAACAAGAGTTGGAGACGTGAAAGTGAGATTAACTAACGGTGGGGGAGAAGTTAAGTTTCTGTGGCGGATTTGAACCGGCTTAAGAAGTTATGAAAATGACCGGAGCAATGGAAACTTCCTTCAAACAAGCTTTGAAGAAACCGCCCTCGCTACGGACAGCGGAGGTAAACAAAACTCTCCTTAACTTAATTAGCATCGCTTTGCTAATGCTAGCTTAAGTCAAACTGTTGCCTCACCTCGCTGCAGGGAAACCCCATTCAGCTGTCAGCTCAGGGCAACTTGCCTGAAACAGCTTAAGTTGCTTATAGACTATCTGAGTATCATTACATGCTGTTACACAAACATCACTGTATAACGTTATGTAATCAAAGGAGACTGCAAAATTAAATTATCAGTTCTACTCATGTCAGTAGACGTCTATATAGCCTGCAGTGCTTATGCAATGCAGAAATAACTAATTGCAAATGAAAAAAGGCTGTAATTCGACCACAGTAGTACAATAGAAAATGTATCATGGAGCAGTGCTTTCCAAAGTGTTGTTCAGGGACCATATTAGGTTCATCAAAGGGCTCCCGGGAGTCCCTAACTAAATGACTTTTTCTTTACTGTATTACTCCCTAGACATTGAAACAGTCTGAGGATGTACAGAGAAGTTATTCTGATCAGTGAGTTCATGCTACACTGTTGTAGTCGTGAAGTTCTGTACTAAATCTTAAAGCAAAACCCTTCTCAGATGGTGTTTTCACATCCCAAATGGGTTTCTTTTTCTGTAACATGATTAAGTTTGGGAAGCCCTGTTTTACAGTACTGCATTCCAGGCTTGCAAATAACTTAGTTTTACAAACAAAACATAACGTCATAGGTTTCCATCAGGGAGCTTTTGGCTAAGCTCAGGAGGTTGTTTCTGTAAACTTTAGTTTGAATGAAGCCAGTTCAGCCTAATCACTGCTGCTTTCTCATCCCACCTCCCTCCTCCTCCCTTCACCTCTCTCCGCCTCCCTCCTTCTCCTCCTAACATGAAGCTGTGGAAACACAGCTGGCTTGTCATTGCTTTGGCTACGCTCTCTCCCCAAAAATAGCTTGCGCCGTACGCCCTCCCATGTTCAGCTGCTGGTAATAGTTTTGAAGTGCAAGCACTTTTGAAAGCACAAATGGTGTTTAAAAAATGGTTTAAAACTAGCCAGCCTACAGCTTTGCGCTACACCCTTGAAAAGGCCCTGTTTTTTTTTTTTTTTAGCCGTGATCCTCTGTTTGTTTGTGTGTGCATGGTAAGTAGAAAGCCTCTTTCACACCTTTCAGAGAGGGCTTTTGTACGCAGCCAAACAAACCATAACAACCATGTTTGGTCCTCAAACATATGATACAGTCACAGCAGTCAAGCAGAACTGTGATCCGGTAACCAACCGCATGATGCCGTGAATAATTTGATAAAGTGACTAAATTTGGCCAATCACCCAGAGTACAGGGGGGAGGAGGGGGCATGTGGCTGTTTATTCTTTATTTCTGTGTCCTGTTTATGTCGGGGATACTGAGGAGCCCCTGTTCCTTTTCCCGGGATTTAAAACCAGCAGTGCTACGGTATCTTAGATGAAAACAGACAAGGTGAAATCCTTCTATGTTGTTCGGCATAGTGTTGGGATGTGAACCTGTGATGAGGGAGGAGACACAAGGGAAACCATGAGTGCTGTTCTCTTTTCTGGAGGGTGTCACAAGTTAGCCAGATAACTTTAAAAGTGTCACTAAATATATTCTAAATATACTTACCAATCACAGAATGACTGAATCATATTCATAAACCTATTATTCAAGTTTGGTTTAACAGATTGAAATCACTACAAATCACGAAACAGCAGAATGTTTCCCACAATTCACTGGATAACTTTCTGCTTTATTAAACATCCCCCTGTTCTCCACAGTGTTTGTCAAACTCTGGTCCGGGGACCCTTGCAGGCTCCAGTGATGTTAGACTACTGTGTGGCCTGTGGGTTGAATAATAGGTTACTATTAAGCTGCATTTGCACACAGTGGAAAGTGACAGGAGTGTCATATGTGGAAATGAGCCCCTGATGTTGTGAGGATGTGGTGTGCAGCTAAAACCACAAAGGTATTCAAGTGTGAGCTCTTTTCTCATACTGGTTGTTTATGTGGTTGTTTATGTTTGTGTTTTCGTTCTGAAGCTGGCAGACTTTCAGAGGAGAAGGTTCAGGTTCCCACAGTGGGGCTTTTAATCACTGAGACGTCTCTGCGCATCATTTCTCATAACAGTTTTTAAGCTGGAGCGCTCACCGTCAGCAGTGATATCGCTATTCGCCAAGAGACGATGCTGCTTTTTACCGTTCCAATTATAATAATAACCAAGATTGATAATTATTGTCACAAGTAGGGATGTCACATGGATCGATACTTTGGTACCAAGTCAATCACAACATTTTGAAAACAAAACCAACACTGGTGTTTTCAGTATGGGTGGTACTCATCCTGATGCCTTACTGTGTAACTCAGTGTTGTTATTGTAATGCAGCTTAGCCTGTATGTTTAAATACTTGAAACAAAATTGCAGTCATGCTTACAGGACTCTAAATCAAAGCGAGAGCACATAATCATTGTGTTTGTTGTTACAGCAAGACATTTCATATAGTTCCTCTGATTTTAAATGAGTATTTAGCTGAGCTACTTTGTTTTCTACTTGAAGGCTGCAGGCCAGTGTTGCACTTGTAAGTCAGCGCTCTTATTATCATGTGACTTATGTGTTTGAATAGTTGAAGCCCATAAAGTTCCTGATTACTAATTAATGTTTATATAAATGTTTTAAATAAAGGAGGGTGTGCTGAATGGGATGTTTTTTTTTTTGCTGTGGTGTCAAATCAAGTATCAAGAATTTCACCGGTAGTGGTTTCAGCTGCCAAAATTGTGGCGACTCGGGATGCCGAGTCAAGACCTTGCCAAACAATCAGGATTACCATGTCTGCCACAATCGTGAGTCACTGAAGGTCGTTCTGGTGAAGATTGTCAGCGAAACGCCTTGAATGTGAACGCTCTCGGCGTTGTTGTAGGCTAGTCTGTCCTCCACAGTCAGACTCGCAGATGTTTGGCTCGGCCGGTAATCTCTCTTACCGCAGGTTTTAAGGCCCTTCAACCTTTTCCAGTTCCTTGAGTTTCCATCCGGCTCTGCCCTGCTTGCCCACCTCTCTCAGTGCCATGCAGATGCCTCTGGTTGTAACAAGCAACAAATCACGCCCGGTGATTTATGGTGGCCACGGCTTTGCCCAGCACAGATTGGACATTTATGGGAATTCCAGCCATTATAAAGCCACAGTCACCCACGGGAGAGAGTGAGGGAGAGGGTGAGGGAGGTAGAGAGAAAAGGAGAGAGAGAGAGAGACACGGAGACCTAAGCGGTGACTGTTTGCTTTCTAAGCAAGCAGACGAGCCGCCGTGGACAGAACAGGAGATGCAAGGCACAATGTGGTTGACGGTGTATTTTTGGAATCCCTATAAAGTAATGTGTTTCAAAGAGGCTCTGTGTGTGTGTGTGTGTGTGTGTAGAGAGGCTGTGTTTGTTTCAGCATAAGTCACCAAGGAAAAGTGGTTTGCTTAATGCTGACACAACTCAGCAAACTGAAGTTAAAGGATAATACCGGTGTTATTTTGAGTTTTACAGTTTGTGCTCATCGTCTGGTTCGCCCCTCTCCTTTACATTATTCCTGGTTGTGGTTGCGCACAGTCAGCGAGGTTGGAGACATCCGGCCTCGTTTTCCTCCCTTCAGAAGGAGCCAATTGCTGCCATTCAATTTTGTACAATATGACAAACTATCTCCACAAATTTGAAGCTACAGAATACATTACAGAAAACCCGAAAGCTTCATTTGGTTTGATTTCCTTGTTTTATTGTTATTTCATTATGCTCAGTTCAGTGTTTTGGTATCAGTGCTGCATTACATTAAATTGTGCTTCCTGTCAATCACACGAAGAAATTAAAGTCTCCACCAGGAAATAATACCTCAGAAACATGTCACCTCACACAAGGTTTCACATCTGTGCCTTTTTTTTAATTTGGGGCATCTTTATTTAGCTGCTAGTTGGGACAAGTTAATTTCCAGGTTTTGACACCATTGAGGTTTTTAGAAAGAGTAAATAATGAAATTACATAGGACATGCATTGCACAATGTATTGAGGAAATGTAACCTATACATAGATGGAAGTAAATGGGTTGCAACTCTGAATGAAACTCATATTCCCATTTAAACAACAACAAAAAAAAACCCTGACTCTGCAGTCAGTCTTACCAGCTCAGGTTAAAAACAGAAGCCAGCCTCCCTTGTCTAGAATGTGAAATTGATGCCTTTTGGTTTGAGGCGTTTCACTCAAGTATTGACTGGTTGAGGTGAAGGATGGAAGTCACTGTGGGGTGTGGGAACAGGAGCAAAAAGTAGATCTGTGTATGTGTATGTGCATGTGTATGTCTGTTTCTCTGTGTGATCGGGTATGGGTGCACACACAAATCATGCACATATAATTTGTGTGTTTGTGTCATAGGAATGTCACAAGTATATGTTTGGGGCAAAAAGTAGGCTATGCTTGCATGTGCACGCACAGGTACGTGTGTGTGTGTGTGTGTGTGTGTGTGTGTGTGTGTGTGTGTGTGCTAGAATTGTATTTCAAGCACATGTCAAAACATATCTTCAGCACCACAGCCTGATGTTGGTTAACTTTTCACAGGCATCTCCCATTTCTCCTTGGAATTCTTACTTCATTAATTGCTACTTAATTATTGTTTTGCTTCATTGATCTTTCTGCTTTATTGATATGTCCTTTGTGAATCACTTTCCAACTTTTTTTTTTAAAGTGCTACACAAATCAAGAATATTTCTGTTATTATCTCTCTCCAGCGTTGCCTGGGGCACTGTTGTGTTGTTGGTGGAGGGTGCGAGCAAATCCCTCCTGTTGCATTTAATTTCAGCGATACACACAACAATAGTGCCTGACGGCTCAGGGAGTGGGTATTGGCACATTGAGTACTGCATGACAGTACTAATTATAAAACAGGTCATTTCAGTCGTGTCGTCTGATTGGTCAAAGGTGCATTCCAACGTGCTGATAATTCTCATAAAACACGGCTAGCCGTAGCTGCTGGCTATGCCAACTTGCGGTAAATTGGGAGCTAGTTAATGATACTGTTGACTGCCTCCCACTTTATTTAGAGCTCATATATTACTCACTTTTTTCATTTTTGTTTCCAAATATAGCACATCTTGGGAAAATATAGAAAAAAGGATGGAATTTTGAAAAAGTAAACATTTTAAATTTAAAGAAAATGTTTGCATTAAACATCTTTGATAATTTATTTATTTAGACAGAAGAAAATTTGAGTTCTTGTAATAGGGCCCTTTAATGCTTTAGTGCATGACCAAGTTGCGTCTCTGTCATTCATAATCACAATAAAGAAACCCTCTACTGATAGTCTGTTATGTATTACGTGCAAATACCTTCCATTTCGTCACATATTTTGTCCAATGTGAGCAAGCAGACACACACGCACACAAGCAGCACAAGCAGCCCAGGTGAAAACCAGTTCTACAGTAATGCTGTTTCGACTCCTGGCCCGAGGGCTCGTCTTAAGATAATCTGACGTAGGCTCAAGCCGACTGTCTCTCAAACAAGGCAGACACGTCAAAGTATTGATCAGTCTGCAAAACTTTTACATTCATCCCTCCCTGCTAATGGATTCATTTCGGAAGAAGGGAGGCTTCATCGCCTGCTGTTCAGCATTTTTCTCCTCCTGTTTCTTCCCCAGCAGAGAGCACAGGCCGGAAAGTGAGTTGGGAAAGGCAGGGCAGAAATCTCAACCCTTGGCAAAGTAATTGTTGAGTCATTGATATTAAAAAAAAAGGACTCTGCCATCCCATGCAGATATATTGTGGTCATTTTGTACTAGTGGGCAGTAAACAATGTACTTATTCCCTGCAAACTTAAATTTAATGAACCCATCATTTTGACCCAGTGAACACAATTAAATCTACGTTTATAATTGGGCTTATTCAGCAGAAAATCATTATGCAAAAGCTTACTAAGCAGCTTACCAAATAGCTTATTATGAATGCTGGTTGTCTTGTACATAAGTAAACAGATTCTAAGGCTCACTGTGATATATTTAAGCAATCAACAATAACAATAATTTGGTTTACCTTTTCTGCTGAAGAATCCCTTCGCACCACATAGACCATTTTGAGATTACTAGGATTTATATGCAAGGCTCAGTATTACATTCAAGCCCGACTTTGGCATGCCAGTGTTTTCTTACATTGCTGAAGTGCACCCTGGGAACAAACTGGCGAAGGCTGGTAAAAGACAAGGAAATTAAATTATTTGTGGCAGGTGGATTCTGTATATTGGCAGCAGCTTTCACTGTTGCATCCGCAGAATTGGTGTTTTGAAAGGAGAAAGGGGCCTGCCAACGTGTCAAAGGAGCCTGGTAGAACCAACAGACTTTTGAATCTCCCAGCGTTTGACTGTTGGCTTGTGTTAAGTTTCCCACCCTGGTGGAGGACCAGTGGCTTTGTCACCTGTTGATACGAAACTGACTTGGTGACATCTCTTGTCAGTGTGGCATTCTTTCAACCACATTTTGCTAACTGACTGTCTAGACACACACAGACAGAGAAACACGAAGGGCGTTATAGAGGTATATAGAGAAAGAAGGGGGATGTATGTGTGTGTGTGAGAGAAAAGAGCTGTGGGAGATTAGAGTAGATAGCAAGGACGAGCGGAAGAAAGATACTTGCATGTAAGCCGGGCAGAAAGACGGTTGTGACAGAGGTTAGAGGGGCTGCAGACAAAGTGACAGAGGCTGTTTGGTAGAGATTGAGACTTGCAGTTGCGAGAGAGCTGGCAAGGTAGGTGGGTATTGGATAATTGAAGAGAGAGCATTGAGGAAAAAATGAGAGAGAGATGCTGGCCGATAATCAAAAGGATGGCTAAGAGAGAGAGAGAGAGAAAGAGATGTTACGGAGCAGATGTGGGTGGGTAAGAAAGAGAAAGAGCCAGAGAGAGTCTGTGCTTGTCACCAGAGAGAGAAAGGGAGAGCGCCATATAATCAAAAAGAAGGCTGTGAGAAGGAGATGACAGGGGACAGAGACAGAGGGATGTATAGGGAAAAGTCAAGATGGAGTCTGCCTGCGAAAAAATGAGAGAGGATGAAAAAGAGATGCATGTAAGAGAACAGAGAGAGCTGGCAAAGGGCAGAAATGCAGAAGAAGACTGAGAAGGAGCGTCGGCTTTTTTATATACAGCTAAGAGAGCGAGTTTGAGAAAAGATGGAGGGAAAATGTCTCAAATAAAGACTCTCATATGTGGCTGACTGTGTGAGAGTTGGGTTTTATAGTTTAACAAACAATACCACCAAGGAAAAAAAACAACAAAACAAATTAAAAACCACACCTTTAAACCTCGCTAATGCCGCATCCACACCATATCGGAAGATGTGGGAATAACAAGATGACGTGGCCGCTATGACTTGAATGTGAGAGATATGGAAGCTTACTAAAAATTTCCCACGTGTCTTACTCGTAATTACCACTACAAGGGTGAATGTGAATTTTTTTTTTTTCCTAGTCGGCGTCTCATAGTTACGGTAAATCCAGTATGACGTGAATGCAGCTTAAATCCCACACCTATCTACACGCACAAAACTGAATGTAGCAATAGACTTTTGAGCGAGTGTCTGAATTAAAAGGAATATAGAGGAGTCTGTGTTTGAAACAGACACAGAGAAGGAAGCTATGGAAGACGGCGTGTTTTTTGTGTGTTTGTGTTTGACCGGGTGAATAAACACAGCCTTCTCCTGACCTGGGGTACTGAAAGCTGTCCTTGTGGAGTCCATATAACCCGCCTCAACACACACGCACACACACACACTAGCCTGCACAAGCTAAAAGGCCTGTGGACACAGAGACAGACGCTAGCAGCTAGTGACTCAAGTGTGTGAGCAATTTCTTGGTTTCCTCAGTGCTGTGCTTTGTGGTCGTGGCTTTCAAGATCTGTGACAACATTTCCCCACTGACTTTTTTTTTCTTTCTTTTTTTTTATTTTTACGCGGGCTGGGAAGGCATGTGAAACAACACTTGGACCACATGCCACTATTTTAAAAGTAAAGTATTTTATCAGATGTAGAAGAGGAAACAAAAATCGTATTCCACATATATCATGTGGAATTCAAAAACATGATTTTTCATTTGTAAGTTGATCTTAATCCACTTTATGGTAAGATGCATTAGCACTAGGATGAGTGTGTCTGATAGTGAGTCTCATAATCAGCCTAATGACTCAGCAGTAGCACTAGTTCATGCTTATTTTATGACATTTAGTAATTCCTTACCTCACAAAAACACTTCAGGTAGACAAGAGCGACCAAATTAGCCTCAATATGAATGTTTCAAATATATAAGAACTTCTGGAGCGACATGCTGGATTAAGTAATTGGTAGAACAGTGCACATAGTACATTTTAGTATGCTGTATACTGTCCATTTATCAGCTGTCTTAGGCAGTGAATCCACGTAGGAAGATAATGCAGCCGTAGCCTGTATTTATTGACTTGCGCACAGTGCAGTCCAAACTGTTTACTTTAGGCGTTTAATTATAGGTTTGCCAGTGGGACAGAGGCGCTTGTAAAGCCAAGTTTCTAATAGCTCGGCTTCCAGAACTTGTTTTGATGTCCCTCATTCACACACCAAGCTACAACAACATTGGCTTTTGTCCCGCTGGGTATTGTTTGAATGTAAACACGTCAGCTTTTCCTGTGGGTACCACCCGGCTCACAACACACAGCGCAGAGTTCTCACTGTGTGTGCACCTGCGTGTGCATGTGCAAGCAGGGTGATGTGTGTGTGTGTGTGTGTGTGTGTGTGTGTGTGGTGAGAAGTGAAGCTGCTACATTCCATGCAGCACAGCAGGCGTGAAGAGACAGATATCGTCAGCTCTGTCCTGTTCCATTTGCGGGGGAAAGCATACCGAGCTCACCCAGTTTATTCAGGGTTACCTTGACATTTTGGATATTAGCTAGTTATTTGGTTTCCTTGCCAGGAACTTATTACATGACAAGAGAAATCCTACTTAATTCCTGAAAAAAATGCTCAAGGCTAGTGTTGTGTATATCGCTCCTTGAAATACGTTGGTATTGTTAATTCCTTTGTTAATCAGCTACATTGTGGCTTAAAACTTTAAAGCTTTAAGGCCAATAATGCTAATTGTCAAGGGAGGTTTCAGTGAAGTTGACATCTCAATGCTGAAACCTGTAATTTTGTGTCCTGCACCTAGTGGGAGGTGGGGTGTGAGGGCAGAAATCAAAATGATAAAATATCTCTTAGCTACCATGTGTTGTGCGTATCTTGTTTTGTTTTTTTTTTTTAAAGGATTGCGTTCAGTCGATATGCCTTATCAGGGGCATCTGCACTAATTTTTTTAGAGGGTCACAAAAAATAATTATGACTCTTACAAAAATGCATATCAGTATTAATGACCATATCGGTCATTAAGGATGGGAAGATATTGGGTTCAAAATTCATCCCTAATATCAGGGCTCTTCTCAACTTTTGGAGTCTTAAGTACTGTAGTTGGGAGTGAGGTGGGTTTTCTGTGGAAATGGGGATTATGGGGGATTGTAGTCTCTCTCGTAAAGCAGACAGTGTCAAATAGAGTAGTGGGCTTATCACTAGGATTACAGTTTTAAGGGTCTTTTCATGTGCTGCTTGTCTTTGTCATGCTGGGACTCTTGGGCTGTCTTTACTTGTCAGGCTACAGCTGACTCGCTGACAGCATTTACCAGCTGTTATTCATGCCAGTTACCATTACAAATTTGTGAATTTGTACCATACTGACCGCACAGTCAGTCAAACAAGTCCGAGTGAACATCATGACAGACTGGGACAATGCAAAATAGATGTTTAGATTTGGCTCAGCCACAATGTGAAAATATGTGGCTGTTGATGTGTATATACAAGCAAAGAATGAGTGTGTGCTCTGCTGGTGAATTTTCTGCTTCATTCTTATTTTAACTCAGCCTGTGTATGCACTTTTGGATGTTTGGATGCTGCTTATAATTCATGTAGCGACAGCACAAGCTTCAGTACCTATATGAAAAACAACCAGCAGTAAAGGGTGCAAAGGTTGAAGTTATAATTTCCTTACAATGTTCCAGTGACCATAAAATGATGATACAAGAGAGAAGCACTCGGGGAATCAATGAGAAAAAAATAAAAGTGCAGGAAGCAGGGTTCAGGTGGAGGTCAGGATCCAAACAAACAGAGAAAAAGTGATGTTGCATTAACAACATGTCAGTGGAGTCCTCCATGTCATGTGTTGGAGAAGGAAAAATCTCATCCTCGAATCTCTGCTCTTGACTTAAAAAGACTGAATGATCTGTGCTCTGTTTTGGTTTTCTCCCTCTCAGAGCAGAAGTAGGCCAACAAGCAGCCTGCGTAAAAACCTGTCGCCACGGTACTCTTATTAAAGCGGGTTTTATGACCTTGCAAAACTGGTCTGGAATGTCTGTCAGAGCCCTATATAGAAAAGGAAGGGAAAGCAGTGGGTACTTGCAGCTATGTATGTGTGAGTGTGTGTGCATGCATGCATGCAATTTTGATTGTACTGTGAGTGCATTGAGGTCTCAATCTGGAATGTGTTTTTGTGTGTAAGGTATGGACTGTAAAGGTTTCTGTAAAGGTTTCTCTAAGGGAAACACCTTCTACCACAAGCCTGCAGGCACTGAGTAGTAAAACACTGTGTGCTTTCCAAACACCAGTAAACATTCTCTATCTTTCTATCTTGAGATCGGACAATATCAGCTGTCCAGTCCTATGTTTTGGGAGATCAAACTGTGATTTTGGACTGATGTCAACAGCAGTGGCGTTCCTTCCTGTAGCCTAGCAGTGCAGGTACACAGGGTAACATATTGGACAAGCTTCAGGAAGGTCAGAGGTCATTTTCTGCACAAAGCGTGTAGCTTCACAGCACCACAGTTTCAGGAATGAAGAGGAATTTTTGTTATTAAAGTAATAAATTTGTGTCATTTTCTAAATTCTGAATGCAGTTTCTGCTCCATTACTGACAGATATAGATGGGTGACAAATTTTATGCCCAAAGAAGGGATTCTGGATCCTCCCCATTTGCAGTCCAATGAAAAATGAATGGGCTGCAAAATGTTTGCCGTAACTATGTCCAGTGCTAATATTGACTTTTGATGATAGCTTTGTTATTCACCTCCAGATTAATTGATGTGGGTTTTGATCAGCTTTGAAGGCAGATTTAAAAATATAGGCCTAGTAGCCTTTGTTCGCTTAGCATAAGCACTGTTCGCCTCTGATGTCCACAGGCTTGTTCACAATGCTGGTGACCTACTGATGTTGATCACTCTTTCTCAACATAGTGAAATTCTGTGGACTTAGAATGGCTGTTTCAACTTCTGACATCACATATTTTTCAAAGATGATCAGTGATGTATTATGATGGGGGGAGATCAATCAAGCAATTTCCCTGCATGGATCAATAAAGTTTTCTGAATCTGAATCTGAATCATCAGAGTGGACTAGATGAGATCATAGAGACTAAAATGTATAGTACAAGCAGCAGCAAGACTAACAGAGCTTGTTCTTGTAGCCCAGTAATGCAACGTCTGCACAATGTTGGTTAGCAAAATAGTTTGAATCTGTATTACTCAATATATATACAAAGCAGACTGATTGGTTTACAGGATCCAAAAAGCCCATTCATTTTCACCATGGGTGATACACAGTAGGATCCGGAAGTGTTCCAAAGAGCCACGAACACTTTACAAGTCTATCTCACAACTGGTGCCCAGTTCATGAAAGCTTCCATACTTGCTGTTCTAAACACCTGGCATTGGGCACGTCTTTCCCTTTCTTAAATCCTCTGGTATGCAGGAATTGATGAGTTCTCTATGTTTCCTGAAAAGACATCACAGTATTTGTGGCAGAGTTTGATTGTGAAGTGATCTCCGGGAATTGCAGTGTGAAAACTCCAAAGACGTCACCATCGGGATCTTGAGAATTACCACTTGACCACTCACATTTTTGGCAATTACAGTACATTTTTGCTGGACCACCCAAGCAAGCCAGCCAAGAACACTGTATGTTTTAGTAGTTGGTTTTGATTCCAGTTTGTTTTCCTACAAGGGAAGTTAGAGATTGAAGACTTCTGCAGAGGACTGGCCTGTAGAAGGTTACAAATATCTGGTCCATGTAGCCCACAGAGACCCGGTCGATGTCCATAGTGTTGTAGGTACATTGGAAAACCATGTGGACTGGCAGTAGAAGGGCCTGGTTTCATGTTCTGCAGAAAGCATCCCATCTCCAAAAGGGTTCGTTTAAGGCAGTGGTTTTCAAATTGAGGTCCCAAGGGTCCTAGAAGGCCTTCTGGGGTCTCCTCAACAAAATGCCGAATAGCCTAGTTTAATTTCACCATAATTTAATTCACTAGAAATTATATATATATGAAAAAAGTGTGTTACGTATGAGTGATTACGTTAATTGCTTTAAACTCAAGTATATCTAAACAATACTTCAACAAACCAAAATGTCTTTTCATATCTAGGTCTTAAGGGCGAAATCACTTCAGTTGGGTTTCTTATTGAAAGTTAACTTGGGGGTCCAGAGCATGAAACAGTTTGAAAACCCATGGTTTAAGGAATTGAGAGCAACTGATTGAGCTTTCCAATCACATCAAAGCATTTTAGATATTTTACACCACAATTTATAACTTCTTGTCACCATTCCCCACGTGTAGTGTACTGTTTTTTAAATTTATTAAACATTTACATCCTTTGGCCCTGTTGTCATTGCACCATGCATGCCAGTTTGTATTGTGAAGCTTGGGAAGTATGTCTCTGTACTAATTTGATCTCAGGAACTTTTGTCACGTTTGCTCAGTGAGAAAATGTCAGCTGTCAGTAGCCATCAAAAAGCCAAATTTGGAGATAAGGGTTTTGTAGAATGCAGATGATCTGTAGCTTTCCAACATCCTGCCCTTCAAATCCCTCTGAAATTCGGCTGCAATCAACAGCTGTGGCATTTCTTCCTGCAGCCTAGCAGTGCAGGTACTCGGGGAAACCATGTGAACAGAATGCAGAAAGGCCGGATACACTACCGATAACATTTCACCTCCATAAAGTCACGGTGTCAGGTTTAAGAGAATCTAGCTGGGGTTTTCCAATTCATATCCATGTATTTTTGACATTTACACTAGATATTTTTGAGTAGTTTGGTTATTCCCAGACTAACAAAACGTTCTCTGCATGTAGCAAACGTTCTCATCTATTGATAAAAAGAGGCAGGGAATTTGCCAGAACAGAGGCAGTCTGTAGCTTTCAAGCATCCTGCCCTGTTCAGCCCTCTGAGACCGGGCTGCAGTCAACAGAAGCAGCGCTGGTTGCTGTAGCCAAGCAGTGCAGGTACACAGGGGAACGCAAGAACTGATGCATTCTCTTATTTTAAAGTTGTAGCTGCTCCTTTGTTTTGTCTTAGAACAGAAAAATGTCAAGAACGGGGCAAGGTTACTGCACAGTCTATTCTCTCTGGAGCTGAGAGCTATTCACAGTGACTTCCACAGTCTGCTGAGATGAGTCAGGGCTTTGAGGAGTGAAGAATAAAAATATTTGTGTATGTGTGCGCGCATGCTTTCATGCTCTTGTGTGTCCTTCGCATTGTATGTGTGCCCAGAGCTTTGAGATGTTTTCAGTTATGTAAAGCTGTGGCACAGAGATACGATCTGAAGTGATTTAGAGATAGGCATATGACTAAATGCTACCAGCTCCGCCAATCAAAACCATTACAGCTCTCTGACTAACAGCTCCTCTGACTGGCTCCATTTCCATTTCAGTCAGACAGCGCATTGTGTGTGTGTGTGTGTAGTTTGTTGGCTTTTTTGAGAGGTTTCAGTTTGATATGTATCAGCCGTTATTAGGCCTGAAATGCCATGCCAGCCGACAGTAGGTACAGGTTTATGTCTGTAGCTTACCTGATTTTCTAAAACAACAACGGGATAGACTTTAAGGGACAGTCCACCCATAAAACAACAAAAAAGATATTTTCCCATTTACCCCCAGTGCAGTCTGCCCCATCAGGATCCACTGGGGAACTATTTTCTGCCAAAGAACACAGGCAAACCATATCTATCCTCCCAGAAGGAGGCAAAAAATGCCTTTGAGTGTGCACACCTTTTTTTTTATTATTGTGGATTATGCCAGGTATCTGTCTCATTGGCTTTGTAAAGAGTTGTTGCTGTTGAGTTTTTCACAAGTACATTTTTAAATGTGTAGCCATCTGACCGCATTGTACTCATCTCAAAATGTCATTGAGTTACAGAGAAACTATCTGGATGGATAGATTGCACTGGGGTATATAGAAAAAATATATGTATTTGTATTTGTCAACTTTCCCTTTAAATTCATGTATTTTGGGTTTTCCAAGGAACCAATTTTAAGTGCGAGAGAGTCAAAGCTACACTACCTTACTAGTCAGGCCATATGTTTTTATTGTGTTAAAGAAGGAGAAGAAGAGGAAGGGAAAAAAAACTAATTTGCTCTCTGTAGGCTACATCATGAGCATATGACCTCTTGTTGACTTTGTAGACAGGGGTTCTCATAAAAGACAAGGGCTCCCCAAACGCATAGCTATAAATAATTATACATTCTTTGTCAGCTTGCCTAGTTAAATAAACGTTTATCAGCCTAGCACGTTTTGATCATATGAAGGTAATGTGTTTTGGCTTGAGTCTTCATCATTGCAGTATCCTTATGTGGCTAGAAGCCTTATTTAACCAGGCAAGATAACTCAAAAATATGCCATAACGTCTAAGTCTTGTCTGTCTTCTTTTCAAAAGTTTTTTGGAGCGCTGCCACTCACATGTTTTTCATGGATTTGTTGGACGCCAATTTGTAGTTCTTGGCAGAGCACGCAACCAGAAGGTTGTACAAAGAGGCACACCTGCTACACATCCTTCAAGAGTTTGTATATATTCTTTAACTTTTTCAGCTTGGGGACTATAGATCAGTTACTGTTGCAATGTGACCACACACCATAAGTAGTGCTCTGACCCGTTTTGGACTCAGATCCATAGTTTAAGACGCAGGGTTTTATTTACAGGGTCATAACTATATGCTTTTTGGGTGGCCTGTAGCACCCCCGTCTACGACCCGAAAAAAGAGTTAGGAGGCGAAGCGTTTTACATCCTCCTCCTTAGCCGAAGAGAGCCTGATTCTTCCCTGCTGCTCAACAGCGTTAAGCATATTTACATATTTTGCATCACTGAGCAATGAAAATAAGTGAGATTTTCCTTTTTCTCTCTATGTTCTGCCAGTAACTCCGAGTGTAAACCAGTTAAGAAACTCAACTGAAAAGTAAGTAAGAAGACTTGGCATCGGAGAACAAGAAAATAGACAGTAGTAGTAATTAGCACCAGCAATCTTTGGCTTTGGCTGGTAAGTCTGTCTACTCTACCGGCCACTTTGGCAGCTACCCAGCCGTCGTCTGGAGTTGTTTCCACTCTAAAAGTCACATATTGCTCATTAAAGCAGTGAAAATGTTTGGTGAGTTTAGGAATCCATCAGCCAGTACGGCGGGCGGATTTAAAAGAAGAGATATCTCCCTTCCCCGCTTGGCAGCTGTGGTAACTAGTTGACATTTTAAAAGGCGGCATCAATTCTGTCGTCACGTCTGTTTGAAATTGATTGGCTGCCAGCCGCTCCTATTGAGCGCAGGGGAGTCCAGAGCGCTGACAGAAGCAGAGCTGTGGGAGGCC
>OMKZ01033419.1:0-21013 GCA_900302535.1 Neoniphon sammara | reverse complement strand
CCTCGTTCTAAGTAAGACCAGGCTTCTGCCCCGCTACCCTTTCAGCAGCATGCTATGGATTTTGTAAAACAAAGAAGTCCTTGTAAAGTGCATTTTATAGTCTTAACATAGTGTAAATAATGAAAATCGTGAATGCAAAGAATGTGGCGGTGTTTACATTGAAGCTTTTATACTTGCTGCTATGATCAATCAATCAAAGTGCATGACCTCGTCTAGACTTGGCACAAAGCTGAGATTCTTGAGCAGGGTTAGCTTTTATGCAGAAACCCTTTTCAACCCCAAATATGTGTCAAATAATGTCAATTTATGTGCAGGGATTCTATTTTCAAGTATAAAGGATGCTTAAGTTTAATATTATTTTTTTGCTTTTCTTGCTTTGACTAGAAGTAAGAACCCTTTTGACCCCTCAACCCATATTCATATCCCATGGTATAAAAAAAAACACATGATGGGTGTCCATGACGTAATTTTAGGGTCTTTTTTTTTTTGTTAGAATTTTGCAAAAAAAGTGCTTTTCATTTGTTTTTTTTTCGTCTAACAATAGTACACTGCTGCTAAATATCACTCCCTGTTATGTTGATGATATGCAGAACTATCATAAGTGTAATTTTGAGATGCATAGGAGGTATCGGTATTGAAGCATGGTCATGGTAAATTTTAGTCCAGAGCCAGTCAGTCTTCTTGTTTTTTTCTGAGCCGTGAAAGCACTAAAAGTTGAACATTTTGTTTTCGGATATGATCTGTTTCAAAATCGTGTGACTATCCCTTTGCGTCATCCCTCCCTGCACACACACAAAGACTCCAGTGGCTTACGCATTCCTTGAATTCCTCTGACTCTTTTCTGACACATGCTCTTTCAAACTGCAGCACTCCATTTCAGGTGAAATTGCCTTCAAATTGGCTGATAAGAGATCAGACATTTAGTGTTTTGCTAAGTGAAAACAAGGCAGATGCTCGACGGCTCCCACAGCCTGTACTGACACCAGAAATCGTGCCAAGAAACCATCACCTCTGCTGCTTTTCAGAGCGCTCACAAGAATGAAGCTGAGCTGGAAATGGCAGCTTTTAAGTTTGAAGTTTCCCACCTTGTCATCGTTGGGTTCTGGCGCACTTCACTCAATCACTTTTTGACTTGATCTTTCTCTCTCATTGGTTCAGTATATGCAGGAAATATGCCTCTACACATTTTGTTAAAAATGGTTTTAGAGGCATATTGGCAGGTTTTAAGTGACCTCTGTGCATACTCAGACACATGGCACAGAGACAAGTTTATGCAAAAAAACAAAAACAAAAACAAAAACTCACTGTATGCACATGTAGGCTGCAGAGCATGCAGTAGGTTTCATCCATAGGCGACAGTCCAGCAACATACCATGAGCAAGTTGCTTTGAGTCGAATGGGAATGTATGAAATAGTTATTAGAATAAATGTAGATCCCAGAGGATTATGAGGCTTACTGTACAAACATTTGAACGTGCATTACAAGCACTGGAAGTTGTGCAGACAGCATGAGGTAATAGTGAAATGTACAGAGTACAAATACTTGCGCAGTCATTATGACAGCAGCAAGTTGTGCAAGCAACAGCATGCAACAAGGTTGGCTTGATTGGTACCAGCAGTTCCGTAGATTGACTATCCATTGAGTTGACTCATTCACTCATTCATACACACAAACACAGACACGCTCATACACTCATTCACTGTGATACAAACTCACTCATTTGCTTGCATAGCCCCTTTACTCACACTTGCTCACTTACTCACTTATTGAATCACTTGCTTACACTCACTACATGCTCATACTTGGTTGTTTGTTCATTCATTCATTCAATCAATCCCTTGCATGCTCATTCAAACTTTTGCTCTCTCACTTCCATGTTTGTTCTCTCACTTGCTCATTCATTTGGTCGTGTGGTCACTCAGTCATGCATTCAGTCAGTCACTCTCGCTCATGTTCATGCCCACTTGCTCACTCACTGTTCTTTACATGTTCTGTCGCTCACTCTCTCACTCATTTGCTTGTTTGCCTGTCCCATCACTCATGCATTCACTCAGTCACTCTCTCACTCATGCTCGTACAGTACATGCTCACTCTGTCACTCAGCTGCCGCGTTTGCTTGTTCAGTCAGTTCCTCTGCTGACATGTTTGACAGGAATGCTGCGTGCACACCTCTGGAATGCTGGGAATGTGCGAGCTGGTTTCCCTGAATATCCTGCCCACACAGCACCCATCCAGACTGTCACTCGGTCACTTTGATGAAATTCAAATTCGTATTCTGGCGCTCTTTTATTCTACCCGTTAGAAAAGACGTAGCAAACACCACAATGCAAACCGTCCTTAGTGAACCCATTTTTTTTTTATTATCACCATATTTTTTTTAATCTCACAGTACAATCATATATGTATATAACTATTTAATCTTGAACTATGTATATATTTTTTAGAGAATCTAGACTTGATTTGACATTATTTCTTTGAACTCATACACCGAGACATACATACCACACCACCTCCCCTGAAGCCATTAAGCAAGTCATTGTGAAAGGAAGAAACAATGGCTGGCCAAATGGACAATAAAAGAAGTGTGTGTGTGTGTTGTGTGTGAGAGAGGGAGGCACTTTGAGGAACAGCAGCAGGGTCAGAAGTTGAACAGTTGCCTAAAGACAAAGTTGTACCAAATAAACGACCCACTTATGTCATTTTGGAGCTGGAACATTACAAACACATACATGACTTCACAAGAGACATCGTTTGAGAAGGCGCAGGAGTTTATTTTTCACCGACCTTCTCTGTGCCAGAATCTCTATAGTCGGGTTAGATGGAAGCCTAGACTTTGTGTAGGTTTTCACACTTTAATGGGCACTTCCAGATTAATTAGGAAAGTGTCTTGAGATTTATATAACATCAAATTTTTGTTTATGTAGTTTCTATTCTCAACCTAAGCTCTGTCCTTCTGACTGCACTGCATTCTGCTGTTATCTCCAGTGCTGGCCTGGCCTCTGACACAGTCAACATTTATCACACATCTCTGTCACTTCCAATCATAGCCGCCCTTTCCATTCTTATCAGACAGTTACACACAATTCAAAACATAATGGGCCCGTTTATGTAAGCCTATGTACACACACACCCACACACACACACCGACAGCTCTTAGTGTCATGTTAGGTCAGTGGTGAAAATTGATTCGCATAAAAGTCACACAAGGCCCATGTGTAGCCCTGACACTGATTCATTAAGCATTCAAGGTCTATTTCATATGCAAATACAAACTGTTCTTCCACTTGTTCCTCCTTATATGCATGATAGAAAATCACAGTGGTCAGGTTAGCTGCTAAAGAGGACTATATCTCAATTTTCCCTTGTGCCAGAGTCTTTCACATCTTAATCTTAGCTGTAGGAACATTACAGCCAACATAGTATTTCACATATATTAAAGATAACTTGACTAGTCTTTATCACCATCACTCTGGACACAATGGCAGCGACTGTTAAAAAAAAGTGCAATAAATGTCTTCAGAAGTAATTACCATGTGATTGCTTACTGCAGTTGTGGTGCATAATTTATTTTATATATAACAAGTGAAAACTAGCTCTGCACTAGGTACATGCTCGCCAGCTGCGATTGTCTTGGCAGATGAAAATTTAACAATGAAGAATAAAATAAAATCACCAGTAATGGCTTATTGCTACAGCTACAGCTTTTGCTACAAAAATAACATTACTTCTAACATTCACATTGCAGGGGCTACTGCTCAACAAAGGATTAAGCTCAGTTACAGTGGAAAATTTTCAACAAACCATATAACCATATGCAGAACATGGATTAAGCAATTTAATGTAAAATTACACAATTTACCTTAATCAGGGAACTTGAAATTCATCTTCTGTTAGCTGACAAAACACTTCTTGAACTAATTTAAATTTTAGAGAAATGTGGGGAAAAGTGAAGTTGCATGTGAAAATCCGCACTTAGCAGGAGCAGTAAGTTATCGGCCATCAGGTGAACTGTAAAGGTTACTACCACAGACATTTCAGACATGCATAGTCTCTAAGAAGAAGCAGCACACATAGGTAGTTGCCCTTCTGGCAAGAATAAAAATCATGAAGTTGTATTTTGACAGTTGTGATAAAATTGATTTGCTGCCAGTAATTAAAATTGATTGTAATTGCAATGCCAGTTCCCGCCCTTCTGTTGTCTTAGAGCCTATTTAATTCCCTCCAGATGCTTTCTGGTGAAGCCATGACAACCAGAACAGGAGTCCTGACCCAGGATGTGACTGGGTCTGCTTCCTGTCCCTTAGTCACCTTCAATTGAATGTCCAGGTGTCCAGCCACCCCTTTTCATCAATAAGGGGCAGTACAGCATCGTCTCAATGGTCTGATTCACAAAGGGTTTAGGAGAAGGATGAGAGGTCATGTTTTCCTCAAAAGAAGAAGAAGAGGTCCATTGATTCAGTAGTGAGAGTGGACAGAGCGGTCAACCAGACGTGACAAAAGACCAGATGGGGACAGATTGATCACCACGTATTGGAAAGCGCTTCCACACTGGATTTCTTTGATATCATTTAACTGAGTTTGTCTTTAATACCTATGATGTCACCTATGATCATTTATTTGTAATTGTAAGATATTTAAAGAAAAACAGACAGCAATGTGAGGATTGTGCATGCTAGCATCTGTTTGCAGTAATGTGCTGTTGTACTGAATTGTTTTTCCATGTTGACTGAAATCTTATTTTTATGCAGTTTGATCAGACTGATCAAAGAAGGCTGATTGAATCTTGCCAGTTCATGAATAGTTAATCAGAAACATCCCGAATGTCCCAAATGGATGGTAAACTGACGGCTGTCCTGTTCAAAAACCAAAGACCAAATAGGACAAAAACAGGGCTCTAAATTGAACTACTAATTTTGACGGTTAAATTAAAGATGGCAATATCACAACTCAGTTCTTTTGTGGAGAGAAGACAAGGGCCAAATAAAAATAGAAAGGTTAACACTTGATTTTTATGTTTTGACAGAGTGTGTCACAGCATAGATAAAGCAGGCAATCGCCACCTTAAAAGTACATTGTAGTCTAGTCTGTGACTGAACCAGATACAGCTTAGAGAGGCTTGTGACTGAAAGGTTGCTGGAACACAATCTCTATTTCAGTCTTCACGTTAAATTTCAATGTTCAGACCTCTGCAACATCTCAGTTTATGGTATAGATTAACAAGACACTGATTTGCCTGGTTTCTAGAAGGGTTTACTTTTTCAGACACGGCTGATGGCATGTTCTCCACTCAGTGAAGACTTCCCTGTGCAACGTCCATGAGATGTTTTCCTCATGACTCTGTTGTTATCTATATAAGATTTCTCTTGGAGATAGGGCATACCTGCTGCATCTTGGTCCTTTGAATGTTTTCCTGCAAACCTTGTTTACCAGAGCACAACCAGCCCATGTTCCTCCCAACCTCCTTCACCTAATCGTGATTCAACAAAATGTTTGCCCAACTGTCCCACATTGAGCAAGGCATTTAACCTCCAGTCACTACAGTGGAGCTTCTCAGTGGTCAACTGCATAGAACTGGTTGTGCTGGGAAGCTCCCAAGTGCTGTGTGTGTGAGGCACACTCTTTGGTTTTGGTTTCAGACGCTCCTAGATTTGGTCTTTTCTTGGTCTTGTCATGGTGGAGATTGCAACTCAGCCTGGTCTTGTTTTGGTCTCGATCTTGATTGGTGTGGTCTTGACTGCACCAGTCAAAACCATTAGCCTGGCTTCGAAAACATGAGGCTAAATTTGTCCAAGGGCTGAGAAAGTTGAAGAACCTAGATTGGGTAAGTGACAGAAATGTATTTCTAGCCAACCTCTTCAGCCCAATCTGCTGTTGGTGAGCTCAGTCAAACCGTGTTCCTTCCAGTCCACCGTTAACTGGAAATTACATTGGGTTATGTATACACAGATTTGTGTGTGTGTGTGTGTGTGTGTGTGTCACAGTTTAAGGTAGCTGGAGCTTTGTTAGTGTTACTCAGGTGACATGTGGTGCATTTGTTTTTGTCCTCATAGCTCAACATGTGACACCACGTAATTTTCCATGCAAACATATTCAAACTCTTTCTGCATGCATGTGCATGCATGCACGTGCATACATGTGTGTGTTTGCACGTGCCCACGTGTCCATGCACAAGCCTATTGTCAGGGGAAACAAGGAGCAAGGGGAACAAGTTCCTTGGGATATGAGTATCTAATGTAAATGTCCCCGGCCCTAAAACAAGGAGAAAAAGCAAATCCACACATAATTCTCAATTATGTGGTTTTTACTTTTATGACTCATAATAATACCCATAATGCTGAGTTTTGTCCTGGACCCATGGAAAAAAAATGTAACGTATGCATTTTAGATTTGGACTATATGTACTGAGCTATACAGTATATATGGCTTAGCTGCTTACAGTCTGCCCTAAATCCCTTGTCATCCCCCGTCCTTCCCCCACAATATAAATAGTGCCTTTTAGGCCTAAGTCTCCAGTTTTGCTTTTCATGGCAAACCTTTAAAGGACGATTACTGTTTTTTCATTTGACCAAGAATAATGAAACATACGTAGTCCCATTCCTTAAGCATTAGTAGCGGTTAAATTTTGCTGATGTTTGTGTTGTTTTTACCAGAGAACCACGCATTTCAGGTTCACCTGGTTCTAGGATGACTCCAAGGCTTAAGAAACATCTGAAACTCACATGAAACCCAACCAAACAAAAACAGAATTCATTCTTCAAGTCCCGCAGGCTAGCCAAAGCTGGACCAGCTGCACGACAGTCGCTGCTCTTTGTCTTTCCAGTCTCATACCTTCTATTTTATAAACTGCAAAATAGTTTGAAAGTGAAGAGCTACGCTGCTTGCTTCTGTTTTTGATTTATGGTGCTGGAGTCAGAGTGTGCGAAGCAGGGCAGAGCTGCCTGTCTCGACAGATTGGTGAAAGAGATCTGCTATCTGTTCCATATCTTGGATATCTGACAGCCTGCCTGTGGCTATAAGGCCATGTAGATGGCAGACATGCGTAGGCTATGCGGGTACGTGCATCAGTTACTTTAATTTGACTCGCATACAGGGCTAGGGCTCCTATTTCCATACATGCTCTTTCATGTTTGTGTGTGCACATTTCTGTGTGTGTCTGCCTAAACTTAGCAGCCCACCCTCAAACTTTCCTTGTCAGCTAAGCTCAGTCTGGCAGGAACCTGCAGTGAACGAGTCCAGCCCAGAACTGTGTGTTCTGCTTCTCACATCTGCTGCTTTTAAAAGACATGATCCACCCTGGCTCTGCTGCGTCCTCCACCACTAAGCTTACAGGCCAGGAGACATGGTGAGGGGTAATGTGGGAGAAGTCAGGGAGGCAGAGACATGAATGAGAAACGAGTAGAAAAGTGCTTGTGATGAGCAGCACTAGATGTTTATCATCATTTACTTGAGTGAAAGTAGCAATACCATAATGGGAAAAAAACTCCAGTGAAAGTAAAAGTCCTGCATTCAAAGTTTTACTCCAAAAATATAAAAGTATTAGCAGGAAAACCAACTTATCTATGAAAAATAAAAGTAGTCATTGGGTTAAATTATCAATGCATTAACCTGTATCTGCTAACTTGTAAGCACAGTCATCAGATAAATGTGGTGAAGTAAAACGCACAGTATTTCCCTCTGAAATGTGGTGCAGTAAAAGTAGAAAGTCTCACAAAATGGAAATACTCAAGTGTACTTCAAAACTGTACTTATGCACAGTATTTGAGTAAATGCACTTATATACTTCCCACTTCTGAGCAGCACCAAACCCTCAAATGCTATACCATGACGGATTAAGATTAATTATGGGAGGATGTTAACATCTGAATGAATTGATTGTGGAAGCTTATAGCAGACCGCTTTCTTTTCAAGTGAGAAAAATGATAGATGAGGCTATAAAGAGAAATGTGTTAATAATGCGAGAAGGAGGGAGAGGATAACGATTAAGAAATTCTTTTGAAAGGTGTTCAAGAGGCCTAACAGCTACCTAACACACCTAACAGCTTGTTTGGGCAGACAATACATTGTAATCATTATAGACGAGGAAATAAGATCAATGTAACTTGATCCATCAGTGGCAGGCAGCACTTGTATTGACGAAACAAAATAAGCGGTCACAAAAACAACAAAATACAACTCACCTGTCAAAAAAGCCACAAGTCAATGAAATATTAACAGTGCAAAAAACAACAATCTCTGCATAGCCTTGCTTCTGTGAATGAATGTTTTAGTTATTTGCTTAATCATTTGCAATGACCCTTTTTCTCTCGGCCACCCAAAGTTCATTGCAAAACTAAAAAAAAAAAAAGAAAGAAAAACTAACTTCCTGTGCCTACTACACTGGTTTTTGCAAAAATACTGTGGCGCAGATTACATAATAGGTCAGATTTTCCATTGCCGTGCCCGTGTGTGTTGCAGTGTTTTTGTGTGTAAGTGTGTGTGTTGCTGTTGGCAGAGGCTGGTGGAAGGATGGCAGCTGCTGTGGTGCACTCTGAGCAAGTTCAGCTCCCAACTCTCTACTAGTAGAAGTAGAGAAGGAGCAGACACTGTCATAAAAAGTCAGGAATTGGGGTTACAATACTCACACGATTACAGTGTTCACCTCCTTAGGAAGAATTTTGCAATCATGTTTGAACCCAAGTCTCACTCTTGTATCAGGACTGATGCCTCCTCTGCTCCTCCCTCACCCTGCTCTCCCTCCCTTCTTCCCGCTCTTTCCGTGACCCAATACACTGCCACCACTGCTGTCGTCATCGGGCTTGTTATGATCCCAGCTCCTCTGTTGTATTTCAGCGGAAACTCTCAGGATTCAGGACTTTCACTTCATTTGTCTTTGCTTAGTAGACATTGGCCAGTGTTGCTCTGTAGTTTAAATGATTTGCCGAATGATATGGTTCACGTGTTTTTAATTGCACAGGATTGGATTGTTTCTCGGAGTTGGACTTTGAAGACTGAGTGCCAGCAGTTTCAAGTCCCCCTGTGCGACCTGGGTTTGGTCTTGAAAGAGGTTTTGATGCCAAGTAAAAAGAGGGGATTTAGGACTAAGTGCTGCAAGCGTACTCGAAACCTCAGCCTGATGCCGCCTGTGATAAAGGTCTTACAGCACATTGCAGCAGGGGATTATCAGTGAGCTTCTGTGTTGTAGGCACGTGATCCCGTCCTGAGTTATGATACCATTGGATTGTAGTTGACCTCGCAGGCACTCTGGTTCAAACCATTAAGGCGCTTTTAGTAGCAGCTTTACACTGTGCTGGATGTGAGCCTTTGATTGTATAAATGTCTGCTAAGGATATTGTGTGGCTGGCATTATGTATTTTGAACAATGACCAAAGGTATTTTTTTTTCACCATGAAATTTTATCAAGAACGAATGCAGAGCTTTCTCCAAGTACCAGAAGAGACACTTCAGAGATACAGCTGCCTAATATCCTGCCATAATCACCATGATGGATTAAACATCACCAGCTATCCTAATGAGATCACTAGTTAAGCTAATTAATGTCTTAATTAGCAAATATTTCTATGCCAACACAATCATCTTCACTGCTGTGTAAAGGCGTTAAAGATTCAACAAAGTTAGCATTTCCTTATTGCTCCAAAATGTAATCAGATCATTTACTGTGTTGTGGGTGGCTGTGGTTAAAGTATAATGTTTCTGTCATGCATTATGTTGCCAAGAAAATGTCTGCACACGGAAACACAAATGACACCATTTATGATCCACGTACAGTGCACTGTGGAGATGGGAGGTAGAAATGGCAAATAACACGCAGGTCCTGCTGTGTTGGTGTATTTTTCAGCTTTCACCACTCAGCAAACATGTCAGACATTCTTATTGTTGTAGGCAAGATGCTATTTTGAGTAGGTCGGGTATTGCAGGCTGGTTCTAGGTATTCTTGATATGCTGAAAAGGGGCTGATGGAGACATGTAAACCAGGGCCTTTGGCTGCTTTATGGGACTTTGCTTGATGGGCAGAGTCAGCAATTTTAGTAGTCATAGTAGTAGTTTAGTAGTTGTGTAACTTCAGACTGTCTCTACCCCCAGCTCACTTATGTTTATAGTATAGAAGCAGGCAGCGCTCTTATTGCTGAATCCCCATTTTATGTAACATCAGACAATGTAACATTTCTATGGAGGCCCATCTATAATCCCTGTGTCCATTACTGAAGAAGCCGAGCTGATTAGCATCTCAGGTCTGCCTGGATGTCTATAAGGGTGGCTTAAAGCTGTGCAACTTGCACGCAATCTCAGACTGTTTCAAAACAGCCTCAGCATTGCAGGCGCAATACACAGGCTGGATGCTGTATATTGCAACTCTGGTTTCTACCAGAGAGATGACGCTTGGTTCAAGTGGGCAGGGCTGTATGGTTGCTTTAAGTAATGTGTGCAAGCTGAACACAGGCTTGTTTACAGGACTTTGTAACCCTTATTATCCTATAAAGAATCCCTGATATTTAATCTGTACCATTTCATTCCCAGTTCGAGCATGTGGTTGTTGTCTGTGAACTATGTTTTTTTGATGTGGGATGTATGAGTTTCATTTCAAAATTAAATATAGATAATTTGAAAATATGGTACCCATTCTTACAAAAGGAAAAAAAGAAAAATGATTACTGGGATAAAGATAAAGAACATTATTAAGTATTTGTTACTTGTCATCTTAAGACTGAAAGACTTTTCCACAATGAATAAACCCCTTAATTTGCTTGAAACATATTTTGTACTTTCTTATCTCTTCTTGTTCTTTCTTATCTCACATTCTGAATCTCTTTGATTTATTCATTTTTCCAATTAAATCATACAAAGCTGAATGGCTGTTATGTAACTATCTATATGTGCAGGCTGAATGCACCTTTGTTGTCCAGGCCCTGGCTGATAGCCCTGTTATGTTGTAGCCCAGTACAATGTTGACACAGAGGCTTGGGCTGTCAGTAGTCTATGTAAATGTTAAAAGCTGGCCAGGCAGGCAGGATGTTAGTCAAGCTGTTTGTTCTGCAGGCTTGAATGGATGTGTTGCAGCGTCCATCTACAATATCCTCTCTGTGTTCCTGACAGACTGACTGGCATACTGCACATTCTGGTGGAGGCGGGTGTGGGCTGAGGGGTGATTGAACTCTGTAGAAAGGCAGGCTGGGTTGCAGAGAGACCTGGTATCTCTGAAAAATTGAACCTTTTAGGAAGTAAGGCAGTCATATTTTTCTCTTTGGTGGTGATAATGTGTTTTTGGATCTGTGCAATGTGTTTTGGATGTTTTTAGTGGCGCTGTAAGGTCATGAATCCTACTGTACTTGGCATATAAAGGGCCGTATAAACCACCAGTTCAAGTCTGAAAATGGGAAACCAAACAAATAATCCAAACAGCCATATATATAAATTGACATCTTTGCATATTTGAAATTCCAGAATGGGCTTTGAATGGGTTTCATTGGCTCTATGGTCATGAAACTTACCCAGCACATAAAAGAATCATATAAACTACCAGCAATGCTAATAAGAAAAATGACAATCTGGAACGGCCAGGATTGGAGTTACGAGCTTTTCACACAGCAGTAGGCTTTTTTTCCCTTTCTTGTGTGGGAGTGGCTCAGCAAATCATGAATTCCCTGGTAATAGACCGCCTATTGATGGGAAAGGCAGAAATGTGGTGGGTGGGAGACCAACCTCTGTACCGCAACAGCTTGCTTTTGTGTGACAAGGGCTAGATCTGTGCTGCTGCAGCTTGTTTATGCATGAGTAATGGCATACCTTAGGAGGCCGCATATCGAAATGTCAATTTCCTGTCAGGATTAAGGGTTTGATTCCCTCCGGTGCCACCTACACCATAAATCTTACATCACTGTAAGACGTTTTGGATAAAAAGATCAACCGAATAACATCACGACTGGATCCAGGGTTTCTGGTTGGGTCACAAGATGGATTTCACATAAGCGATAAACTGGCTTTGCATCACTTTTCCTATCTCTGTAACGTGTTGTAAGTAGTTGAATGTTTTTGGATTATGTCACTGTTTCCTTCCCTCTCTTCCTCACACACACGTACACTCCAAAACACACACTTTTCTCCTTCTTTCTGCAATTGTCTATTACATTTTTATTTAAGGTCTTAAAATATACTGTCAGTGCTGCTGCCATCTTGGCAGGTTTTTCCTATAAAAGAGGCTCTAATAGTCTTCTTTGCTCTCAATACAACTGACTAATTAGATTAGTAAAATTAAAATATTGACAGTGTTTATAAAGGAGGTTTATTAATCAGTGGGTCAGTTTCTCTATTGGACAGAGTACAAGTAGGTAGTGAGACGGATGCTTCTACCAGGAGGTGGCAGCAGCACTGTAGCTACCTGTCACACACATGCCCTCTGTCACCACATAACACACACAACAAAACAAACACAGTCAGCCGAAAGCATCACTGATCGCCCCTTTTGTCACAGCGCCACTCATCTTACTTTTCTGTTTGACAGACACACTTCTTAAGATGAGATTTGAGATGTTGCTGTTGTTAGTTGAATATGGTGCATCTTCAAAATAGAAACAGAGAAACTGCCTTTGTCTCCAGATTGAAGACCATGCAGTTTTGTTAAAATTTGTCATGAGCTTGGGTTTCATTTACTCTACGTGTCTATTTTTCACCTTCCCTGCAAGTAAAATCATTGAAATAAGTGGAGTCATTATTTCCCAGAAACAGCAGTGATTTAATCTCTTTTACTATAATAATCTGACTCATATCTGTCACTCTATTTTGATGATCCACCTGACATCACACCCAATGATATCACTGCATATCTGTCAAAATGTAAAGTAATCTGAGCCTAATCTTGTGAAACAGACACCTACACTAACATTATGCACTCATAGTGCTGCAATACACTTTAAATAGTGACCTACCAAGGCATATTGCAAGAATTTAATGTTGATCCATCCTTGATCATAGTCGGACAGCATCTTGTTTTTTTCCATAAACTTACAGAATTTCTGCCGCTGTTTGATTTTTATCCATATCTGGCAAGGTTAAATCCTGTGGGCTCAGAGACAGGCTGGTGATGAGTTAATGGATGGCTCTCCTGAGGGAGTGACATCCTAATCACAGATGGGGGTCATTGGGCCATCACATGAGCCTCCAGGGAGGATCAGCCAAAAGTCAGAGGTCACCGAGGAGAGCTGCTCCACCTCTGTGCGCTCGCTGTCCCGAGGGAGGGAAGGACTATGAGACAGCAGTGCATGGCACGTGGGCTGGGGGCTAATGACATGAAGGACATGGCTTTGATGGTTGCACACGTAGGAATAGATTGTAGTATTGCTATCAGTCAAATAGCAGGGGGCAGCGCTTAACCCTCTTGAGGAAATGTATCTTGTGTTTGAAGTTCATGGCATCACTTTTAGGGTTGAAACGCCCTTATTCTGCACGACCATTGTACATCAGAGACGTGAAAAAGGCTGTGCTATCTGATAGACTTGTATTTTGTAGCTAATGTGCATTCTTTTATGTATTTTGATGTCTGTCTTTGATTTGAATGATGCTAGTTGACATGGAAGACCATAAGGTACTATCTCATTATGTGGTCATTTATAGGGTGTGAGGCTGTAGAAATATAGTGATCATTTTCTAAAAAGTGGACTTGACTACCATAAATGGATGCAAGGTAGCAATTTATGAATTGTTTAGATGCCGAACTTGAACATTTGATTTTTTTTCCTTCACATTGTAACATTTTCTGGTGAATTACATTATAGAGAAATTAACCTCATTTTGCTGAGGACCCCAAGGAAACCCCTGAAGGATCCCCGGGGTCTTCTGACCCCACTTTGAAAACCACTGCTGCAGGGGACTCACTGAATCTCTTCGCTCCAGCACGGCCCTCTGAAACTTAAACCATATGCATGCTGAATAGTGAAAATAAGATTGGATTCTTCTCGCATTTCATTGCGTTGGGATTAGGTTTTTGACAGAAATACTGCTGAATGAATATGTGGATTGTAACCGCTTTGCCAAAATAGACTGTTCTCCTTCCTGACGCTGGGACTACACCAGAAACAATCTAGAGCCGACACACTCAATTCAAGTCCAGGCGGTGCAGTGCGTATTGAAGGCAGAGGGAGAGAGAGGTTGCCGTGGGTGGTGCGGTGATCAAGTTACTGTCGTTTCCCCGGGAGACGGCTGATTGAAGCGGCGAAGCGGAGATCTCCTCCTCGGACATCCTGCTATCTGTCTGTCTGGGCCTATTGATGACCTGCTTTGCACCAATCAATAGATGAAACAGGGACAGTTGGTTGTGTGTGTGTGTGTGTGGGTTAGTGCTGGTAGTAACAACCATGGGGGCTGGGTAAGGGGCATAGAGGCAAGCAAGTAACAATAGCGGATTTGAATGTGCATGTGTGTATTTGTGTGTGTGTATGTGTGTGTATGAAGTGTTGGTGTGTAGGCTGCACTATCTGCAGGTCATCTCCACACTTCATTGTATCACCACTGCCTGTTATCACTCTCATAACATACCACTGACCCGGGAAATATGAGGGTTCGAGGTGAAAGTTGACCTGATTTAAGTGGGACAATGTTAAAGATAAGTGTTGAAACCCGGGTCAAATTTTACTCCGCTCGGTGTGCTGAGCTGTTGTCTTGGGGCCTGGCCTCTCTTCTGTGGTTTGTTTATTTTGCCACTCAGATGTGACATGAAAGGTGCACGAAGGAAAGCCGGGGTATTTACAAAGTTGTGGAGCTCGACTGATGCATCAGCTGGCCGATGAATGGCTTGTCACAGATGCATTGGTATCGACGTATGTGTACGCCGATATGCAAAAAAGAGTACATACTGCAGTAAAAAGCGCTTGAGATAATTTTCAAAAATGTTATCACTAGTTTGTCCTGCGTTGTTTACAATATTTTGCACAGCAGTAAGTTGGCAGACTAGCCCATCACAGCTGAACAGATGCTGCTGCAGATTGTGTTAAGAAATTGAATTGAACATATCAAGCTGCTCTGTTATGTGTTTGATTACCAAATTTGATGACCTCTTAAAAATGTGTTCTTATTTATGAAAAAAAAATGCCTGTTAATGTTTTGTTATTGGATGATTTTGTCTTCTCCGAAATGTTGATGCAAATATTGGCCACAAAAATCAAGAATCAGTCAGACTCTGCAAACATGAAACAACATGACAGCATGAAAGCTATTGATACCTTATAATGTTCTGCTGAACAAGAAATGAAAAACTGCATGAGGAATGTAAAACCGGTGCCTGCGATGATGCTATAATGTGGCAGCCCACAGAGAGGTGATGATTAGGAAGTATAGCCTAACATATAGCCTCTGTAATCAATAGTAGTGATGAGGGACATTCCTGTATGTAAGGCTCAGTCTCCATTTTTATTGGTATTGGTTGTAACACGCCACATGCACGCACACAGTGAGGTAGGTAGGGGGTAGACTGGCCTAATTTGAGCTCCCATTCTAGCCAGACGCCTCAGGGTCTTAGGTCCTCACACACAAGAATGCACACACATACACATACCCATACCCATACACATGCACATACACATACGCACATCCATGCTCAGCAACATGACAGGAGTGCTTGCTCCAGCAGTTTGTTGTGCTCACTAACCCAGTTAACTGTGGTTTGAAGTCAATACAGTTCCACTTTCTCACCACAGCGAACCAGCCTTTCCCATGGCTGCTCTGCCTCAGGATCAGGAAATGGAGGTTATAACTTCTGCTGTAAAGCCACAGGGCATGTCACGATCCCTGCCCTGCACTATTTGACTTTTATTTAAATGAGCAACACTGAGTGCCCAGTTTGCAATGTCTTGAAGGGGTCGCGGTACTCTGTTTTTAAAGGAAATTGTAGTCTCTTATTTTTCCCCCCGAGGCACTTAGGCAGGAAAAAAATGGCCTAGTGGTAGGGAATATATTGATGTATTGATATTGTGATATGAGAATAGATATTGTCAGGATTTTAGTTTTTGTAACATCACGGTACAGTTTAAATTTAATCTTTTCTTGGACTTAAATCCTGTAGGCCTATTACAGTAAAATTAGATAATGTTCTGAACTTATTAAACTGTTCTTGCTGATATAGTGATTGTCTTTACCAGCTTGGTCATCATATACACGTTGTACACACAAATTTCTTGTATCTTAGTAGTCATCCCCATTTGGATTTTGTCCAATCTTGCCCGGCCCTTAAGAATCTTTTTTTTCTTTCTTTCTTTCTTTTTTTTTTTTCAAAAATGAGCGTTAAAGTTGAGGATATCAAAATACCTCAAAATGGGAATATATCCTGACCAGCACCATGTCACTTCAACATTTATTTTTGTTGAAGGAATAGACATTACTCTCACTTATTTCCTTGCCCAGATTGCCCTAGTTGGGTTTTGAGCTTGCAGCCCTCCTTTAGGCTACTGCTGTGCAAGTTTGCAAGAAGAGAGGAGAGAAAATGTGCATTGTGTGTATTAATTGCACCTTTCCTGCATGTCATTATACAGACAAAACGTACGTGTACATGCACACGTAACTCTCTGTGTTGGATTTTAATAAAGGGGAAATTCTCTAATATCGATACCCAGTTTAAGCCCAGGGCTCTCCCTAAGTGGTGCAACCTTTCTACCACTACCTTATGAAATTTTCAATCTGTCAGTCACACTGTGCATTCACAACACAAGCAGAAGAGGAACCACTTGCTCTATTCTGGTCCATTCATTTTTTGTAGCAGTTGTCTCATTTCCTCGTTTGCCAGTGAGGAAAGTTTTCTACAACTGAGCTGTTATGAGAAACATCAGTTATCAGTAGCCAGTGTTGTTGTGTGTCTTTAGCAACATTGGTGCAGTTGGATAGTTTAAACTGGCCCTAGAGTAAACTAAATGTAGTGATGTGGTAGCTGTGAATGCAACACAGTAAATCATGTCATTTGTGGTCAGTATTATTTCACACAGGTGCAAGTGTCCTTACACCGCTGTGTCACAAGTATATATGCATCCTGTAATCCCATAAACTGGAAAACTGGTATGCACTGGGGGTGGGGAGTTGACTCCAGAAGAATTGGTTCTTGATTCCGCCTCTTGGATCATGAGAAACCATTCTAATTTTAAATGGAACAGGAACCGACTCCAGCTGCATTCTCGAATCCAAACTCCAGAATCGAAAAAATGGTGTAAACAAGTTTGTCATTGATTTGTTTTGATTTAAGTGGCCTGTACTAATCTGTGTCTGATTGCTTTGGCCTGAACAGTTTGGCTCCTTTGAAAATTTCAAAATGAATGGAGTCCGGTTTTGTTGTTTTGGCGTTCGTTTTGTTTTGCCGTTGCCAGGACAAAAACAACAAAAAGACTGACCATTCAGAAATACACAGGCTAGATATACATCGCATACTTACATGGATTTATTCCAATGTAATGTCCAATTCCAGGGGTTAAAGCAAAAACATCTGCTAGCCATGACTTGCATCGACTTGGAATCAGTTCCATAAATTTAGCCACAAGAAGTTTGACTCAGCTCAACTTGGAATCGCCCATCCCTATCATTAAGTAGATTTCTGATGTAAGAATTTGTATCTATCTGTACATAACTAGTCTCTAGTTGGCCTTGTAGTTTGATTCCAACATCTCCTGCTTTCTCTTTCTCCTACCTTTCTGCCCCCCCCTCACCCCCCTCATTGTTTTTTTTCTCTTGCACTCCATCTTTCCCCTCTTCCTCCTTCCTTCTCTTGCCCAAATCCTTCCTTCCTGTGTGTGAGAGCGCCAGCAGCACATCAGGGCTGTGTTGGTCCGTCGCATTAGAGGCTCCCCAGTGTTGATCTCTGCTTCTGCTGGCTGCCGCCTCCTGGCTCAGTTTACAAACACACATCGCGTCGCACTCACACACAAACCCACACCAGAGACCGTGCTGTCACTGACACACTGTTTCTGGTTTATTCTCACACACACTGCGCTCATGTGTACATAGAGGAACACAGAACCTAGGTCCCATTTCTGTTTTGTTTATTTGCCTATTCCTTCATTGATCTGTTTGTTTATCACGCAATTTCTCACACACACACACACACACCGCTGATCGGATTTTGAGGAAACTAGGGGAAATGATGCAGCACGCCAATCTGCTCTTTCATTTTCAAAATTACACACTGATTGGCCCAAGAGAGGGGTTTTGTCATTGTTCATTTGTTCATCCGTTAGTTTAGATTGTTTGTCACATACAAAATCTCAGACACCGCTGATTGAATTTTGAAGAAACCGAAATGAACGAAATGACGCATCTCACCGCCGCACCATTCCAGCGTTTTAAAAATTACACAGTCATTATATAAACAGAGCCAGCAGTGAGGAGATAGAGTTTCAACAAATGGGACACAACGATGCAATTATGAGTTTGCTCTCTAAGGCTTTGCTGGTTTATTAGACACAGACGAAGCCGCGGTAGAAGTCCCACGTTTTTTACAGCTTTCTCGCCAAAGTGCAGTTGGCTTCAAGCCAAAGATAACTTGTTTTCAAAAGTCACGTTTTCCTCTTGTTTCAGCTGTCAGTTTCAAAGAGTCGTGTGGTTTGTGGTCAGGTGATGGATGTTGGAATTTTGTGTTATGATTTGCTCGTTTGGTTCTATTGTTTTAAAGAGTTGACAGCAACACTAATAAGGGACAGATACAGGGAATAAATGCGTAAAGAGGGGGTTTTTACAATGGCTGCCACTGAAGAGAAGGAGAGAGGTGGCAAAGGTCATGAGCTGGATTCAGGCCCACATTATTGAAGCCGTGCAGTTGTAATGGTGCAGTGTGGGAGGCTGCCAGTCAGACTCGATCCCACCCTGCCGTGCGCTGTTTTGGACTTGTGCCTGGATGGCCTGTGTCAAGTAAAATAACTTTAGATAAGGCTGTAGTTTCGTCTGGTGCTTGTCATTTTAAGAAAAAAAAATGCCTGACTTTAATCTGTCTCACTCCCTTTACTCTGTTTCTTAGACATTTTTAGCTGACGAGATCCCACCGCTGGTCACAATTCCAGTAATTTTCAGTTTATACACTGCAAAGAGACACACTGCATGGGAAAGCAAACAAAGCTGAAACTACACTGTAGGTGAAATGTAGCAGCAACTGCTGCTGAGTTTCCCCAATGTTAATCAGTTGGACCTGCTACACCAGCAGGATGCACTGTGAGGGGAAGCTTCTCAGACGCGTCACAGAAGCAGCACTGAACGCTTAAAGGACGATTCCATTTTGTGTCACCCTGCGTCTTATTGTCACAGTTTTATCTATTATGCCTAGTGGTTAAGCTTTTTATGCACCTGCTTCATTGTCGAGTTATTTGGAGACAGACAGTCCTTCTCATAGCTTCACAATCCACACAGTTTACTGATTAAAAAAGTAAGATGTTTGTTAAGTTAAATCCAAATTTGTAATAAAATGTGATTTCCAAGATGTAAAAGTTGTCTATGGCTGTGCTGCTTCTACAGTCAGGACCTAAAATGTTCCACTACACTTACGTTCCACTTATGCTTCCACTGTAGTTTCGGGTTCAAGCAAAGAGCAAAGAGTGCGTAATAATGACCAAAGTGAAAATAGCCAGAACACTGTTGTTTGCTCTGCCTTAAAAGCAAACAGCAGTGAGACTGGCAGGAATGCATTTCCTTGAGGGGCGAAATAGTTTTCACTCAGACGGTGAGCCGCATGTTTCTCAGTCCACTGAACAGCACAGTGCAGCGTGACAACCTGCAATAAACAATCAAAGAGTTTGTTAATCTTTTGAACATTTTTTATTTAGTGATACAGTAAAGTGAAGTTTTTCTTTGCACATACTGTAATTGTTTACATATTCAGTGGAAAATCATTTTCATATTTCATTATTGTTGGGATTTAGTAGAAGGGACCCTCACTAATATCTATGGTAAGGGAAACACTGCATTGTATATCTATATTTTCAATATTACTCTCTCTCTCCCACACATGCACATTCAAGACTGGACTAGAAAATACAGTAATTTGATTTCATGGGTAATGAATTGGCCCCTTAAGTGTCTTTTGTGTGTGTGGGATTGTGTGTGTATGTGTGGGCGTGTGTGGGTGTGTGTATAACCAGTCAGCCATGTAGTCCACCTGTTAAAGGTAGCTGCCCTGTGGGCTCAATAGCCCTTCTGTTTGTCTGATCCTCCATTTGTGTGCATGACGCTGCTCTGTTCACATGCAGTCTACTCTCTGTCAGCCTCTTAATGTTTTGACAGCTGGCCTTGATAGGGTTCTATTTTAAGGGTGTCTGAGTGAGTGTGTGTGTGTCTGCATGTGCACCTGCATCAGTGTATATATGTGGTTTGAAGGTGTCAGTTTGATGGGCAACACTTAGCACAGACCAAGTTTCTTCTATCAAAACTCTGTGCAAGATGCTCTCTGCAACATGGAGGTGCTGCAACCTTACATGTTGTCATGTATTGTTTAAAAAAACAGTAAACCGCTTATTTTTAAGTGAAGCTGATTTTCAAAGCGGGGAAATCAGTGTGGCACTTCATTCCCTTTTGAGGATAGTTGAGTTCCTTTGGTTATTAATCACTAATAACTTCGATTTACAACAAATTACCTGTGTTCATCCTCCTCTTTGCCATTCCTGCAGTGGATGTTTACATGCACATTAATCCTGTTTTCATTCTTTGCCTCTTCTGCAGGACCTCCACACCATCTACTGCCACCTGTACCACATGGACGTCCTCTCTCACCTCAGGGAACATCAGCTAAGGTCGGCCTTTTTCATTTCAGCTTGACATTTTAAAAGAGCACAAAGGGATCTCCAATAAAAAATGATTTTACAAAAAAAAATTCCCTTTTTTTTCCCTGTAGATTTTTGAGCTTTGAATGTCATTATGACATGGGTTTTCAGTAACAGAACAAAATATACCAAATTCACTTTCAAATAAGCCCAAACTTTCTGGCACTGACTGTATTATCCTATGTGACACACCCCACACATTGTTGAACAGATTCTGCAGATATAGCAGCAAGTTACTGTCTGT
>OMKZ01033418.1:21607-31910 GCA_900302535.1 Neoniphon sammara | reverse complement strand
ATAGGGGTCAACGATTTTGTGTGTGTGTGTGTGTATTTTCCTATAGAGGACAGGCAAACAAAGCCAGCAGTGTCAGCATGGATTTAAAGCTCAGGCTTCCCTTCACTGCCCTGCAAATGAAATTAAATTATAAGTGAAAACTTCCCAACCATGGCAGACCTTGCTCCACAGAGGCCAGCCGCAGCCTGAGAATCTGTACACTGCCTGTCTGCAGCTTCTGCACAGGGCAGCATATATGGAAAGTATTATACACACTCAAGGACACATCACACTACAGCAATACCTAAGTCTATGCATAAGCAATACACAATGTATACTCACACACACACACACACACAATGGACAAAACAAAAGAAATGAAACATGAAAAAGTCCACAAATGCAACTACACAGGTAAGCTATATAAACATTAATGAAAATGAACAGTAAGTGCAGGCTATAAAAGTTTTCAAATCTCAGTGAGACAACTAACAGGTTTCCAAGGATACAATATAGTCAGCACCTGAACTGCAAGTGCATCGGACACAAAAACTGCAAAATTATTAAATGTGTCATGTGGTATTAACATGCCCAACACTGACAAATGGCACTAGCAAAGAGGAACAGTGGTAAGCAGCTCAACAACAGAAAATAGAACATAGATCAATGGGGAAAAAAAGAGGTTAATGACTTGTCTTTCAATGTTTTTCTTACATCTGGATGGGTTTATGTTGTTTATGTATGACTGGTTTCACTGAATTTCATGAATGAAGATTAAGTCAAATGATTTCGGTGGCCTCCCCAAACACCAGATCTAAACATGACTGAACCTTTATGGGCCACTGTGGTGCGCACAGCGCTGGCCAGATTTAAAAGGAGGCTGACACACGTGCCTGATAGAAAGTCTACACGCTTGACGAGGACACTGGCAAGTCTTGAGAGTCTGCTGTATATTTAGTAGTGGAGTCGTTCACTGTGGTTCTGCAGCCTGCCAGCAACTGTCACACAGCCAGGACACAGTTGGCTTACTCCCAGTGTCTGTGTACATATACCCTGTGTACATCTTTGTGAAAGTAGGCCTATGTGTTTAGCATACATAAATAAATAAATAACTCGGACAAGGACGTTTCAGGGAAGGCATGCAAATCTAACTTTACATCTCATTACAGCAGAAGAGCAACATCCACTGCTGGGACAAGGAGGAATGGAGAGCGAGAGAGAGAGATATGTGTGTATCTGCAGGCATGTCTATGACTTCATCATCATTGGCATTATGTTGTGATTCAAATGGAATTACTGTCACAACTCAACTGGCATAAATATTTTAGACAGCTTGCTGTGTCAGTTCAGCCTGTTGACATTTTCTTTATAATTCAAGTTGGAAAAGAGAACGCTCTTTCCTAAATCAATGAAAGGTTTGTAAATTTATCTGTGCAATGTGCTACGGAAAGTTTGTGGATTAATCCTGGCTTCATATTCCCCCTTATTACATTTGGTGTCTTCCATTCTGGACATCTACTGAACCTGTATGAAACCCTCAAAACTTACAAACATTTTATGACATTCATTGATTTTTCCCATTCTTCCAAAAAAAATTCTAGAGAATTAACCACAATATGTCTAGACATAAAAACCTTTAAAATTAGCTTACCAGAAACATGAAAGCCAAATGCTTACTATCTGTGTGATAGGCCTATGCCAATTTTTAAAAATAATAACTGGAACTTGGAAAACCAACTACTTTGAAGGAGTATTAAATAACTTACTGACCCTATACACAAATACTGAATGCTCAAATCCTCTACAACTTTCTTTTTATGGCTTCCAAAAAAAACCTGCAGACTATTGGGTCACCTTGGCGTACAGTTAAAGACCACTGAATAAAAAATGGCAGAGTGGTAATTCTCAGGGACTGGCCTTGAATGGCATCCATAAGTGAACCACATATTCCATACTAGGCTGAGTATAAACTGTGCTGAAGAGACTTCTTCTCAAGTTTTTCAGCTAGAGAGACAGAATTAAAACATTTAAGAAAGAAACAACTATTTGAACATCCTGCATATAAAGACGAGTTACACACATGGTTCTGATTCCTAACTTAAACCAAAGGAAGCTGACCCTACCAGATTTTCAATTAGAATTTTATATTTTGGCATGTTTCTATGATTTTGTATAACCTCTGCACAGAACCCAGACAAAACAAATGTTGTTTAACATAGCTTTGTAGCACAACAAAATGGTAAAAAAAGTCAAGGGAGATGAGTACTTTTTGCAAGCAAACATAGAGGCTACATTTGTACTGGTATCAATTCCAACATTTCATAACAGTCCCACTTGAACAGGGCAACATCATGTTCAGTCAACAGTCATACTTTGACATTAACTGCAACAAACATTTTGTTATTGGCTGGACAGTTTATTGAACAACTGGCACTGTGCCTGTATCGAAAGAGCAACCAGTTGCACACCGATAGAGCAAGAGGTGAGATCAGGAACAAACATTATCAATCACCAAAGTGTCGTCTCTTTTATCAAACATTTTGTATTTTTAATGTAACCGCAGCAACGACCGGCCACCACCCAAACAAGAATCTACAGTCCCTAAAACTATAGGAGCAACCCTGTTTGAAAATACTGTATTTGTATGCATGTTTATATTATCCTTTGGAGTCTGTGTAATGAGCATGCATGCTGCAGGAGAAGGAGGGAACCCCCTGCAGAGAGGGGTGGGCAGCCCCATTCATACTCCAGCACTGGGAGGTGGGGACTGCCACACTTTCATCCCTTTCAGAGCTTCATTCCTCTGCACGCCCCCTCTCTCTCCAGTTCATCTTATTTGAATTGAAATAGAGGAATGGAATCTGTTAGAAGAAACTCTTGCTTTGCTTCCCTCTCTTGTGTGTCACAAATGAGTGACGCGTGCCTCTGTCTTTCTGTAAGGTTTCCCCATGGTGAATGTCTTTATTAAGATGAAAACAGAGAGGAGGGCAAGAGCCCTTATTCACAGAATGAGGGGTGTTATTAGGCAACCCCTAATCCACACGAAACACTTGAAAAGAATCAGAATAGACATTGTACTTCAGTATGTATCCCTAAGTAGACTATAAATATATCATACTTAGAGATGCTGTGATCTCAATATAAGATTGATGATCAGCGTATTTCAATGTTCCAGTGTGACGTAAGTGCGCACTGTTTGCATTATCCAGCACACACCAAGCAGTATATTATATTTGTCTTGGAACAAGTCAATAAACACCATGTTTACTCCCATCCATCAAAATAGAATTGGGCTATATTTATTTACTCACTTTTTGGGGAAAAAAAACATTTCAAAACACACTGGAAGTAGATGCTAAAATACATATGCATCTGCGCAGGCTGATAGAATAATTTCTCGCTAAGAACCTGATGACTGTATTGGCTGAAAATATCTCAGTAAGAAGTTCCAAAACAGTAGAGTACATTACAAAAAGTAAAAACAATGGAAAATCAAACAATTCACTATTCTAAAAGATTAGTAACAGTAGAGAGAGAATACACTTGTTATGAGTCATGCTAACAGGCAACTTAAAAAGGAAAATGAAGTGATGTAGCTACATGCAATACAGGTTCCTTTCACCAAAACGACTTGGAAATGCTGCTGTAGCTGCCTGTTCACTATGCTGGTGCTGGTTGCTATAGGAACGGCAAGGCGCACGGACAGGAAGACATATGATGTAGGCGGCAGGCCGCAGGCACTCAGGACACACAACCTGAGAGCAGAGCGATAAATAACAAGACACAACCTGATAACACGTACATACGCACGGCCATCAGTTGGTCACTTGGCAGTCTGGAGAGTCCTGTCACTGCAGCAGAATGCAGATACGAAGATGCAGAACAAAAACATAGCAAGAAAATCTCACACTACACACACACACATACGTTCTGGAATTAAACTTTGCTCTGTAAAAGTGCCAGATGATGACAATGATGATTATTCTGTTTATCCTTTCATTCTTTCTTTTTCCACTCATCTTGTCTGTATGTAAGGAGTTCACCCTCCACTGCTCTGTTCATCAGTCTGTCCATCTCTCCTTGCTCTCTCTGCAGGAGAGGCTTAGGCTACTGACAACCACGTGCCATGCAAGCTTTAAAAAGCATGTGCACGTCTGAATGAGCACTAAATTCTTCAAAGACGTGATAAAGCTCGGGGCGGGTAAAAGTGCACTTCTCAGCAGACTTCAAACATCTGTTACTTGTTGTTGTTTCTATAACATAATCTGGTGCAGCGCATTCATCATCCTTCGACAATCCCCACATTCTTTGCATTTTCTATAGATGCTCTTTTTAGACAAGCTGGTTAGCTGACCCATGTGGAGCTCCAGATCCAGCTGTGTGGAGAGGCATGTCAGACTGCAATGCCTGAATTTACTGACAAAGTACACCAGCAGGAGAGGCCTGAAAGGTTAGAGGGTGAGCTTAACTGTATGACTTAAAGGTTGAAGGTTCAAATTCACAGACAGCCTGGGAAAAACTGGATCAGTAATGCTACCCTTCCTTGACTACACTATCGTTTATGTGTCACTGGGCAAGGCAATTCACTCCCAGAGGAAGCAGCACTGTTCAGGCCAGGGTCCAACAACATAAACCAGTGGCTGTCCTGGTTATTTCCCATTTGTGTGTGTGTGTGTGTGTGTGTGTGTGTGTATGTGTGTGTGTAGTGTACATGCACCTACATGCAAGTGTGCAGATAAGCAACAATATGTAACCTTCCCACTACCTGCAACTAATCTCCCAGAATACCGCTGCAATAAGAACAGGTTCTTAATGATAACTTTATTTGAAAAGCACTTTTCTAAAAATAGCATTTACAGTGCTTTGAATATGATAAAACACAATGAGGCAATGAAGTAAAACTACTTCAAAAAATAATTAAATGCAAAGTTTGGAAAATGAATGGTCCTTAGTTAACCTTGCCAGCTAAATAAAACAAATAAGCCTTCTCTTTACAGTCTAGGCCTGCAGTGTGTTAGGTCTTTGGTGTGTATTATGCATGAAAGTGGGAATGCACAACCACACACAGACATTTTCCAAACACACAGCCATTCTCCTTGCTCACCAGGGCGTATCGAACAGCGGCAGGTGGGAGACTCGATTACCATCTAGATTCTGTTATCTACCTACATGTTGCCTACTGCTGGAGACTGGGCCTGCATCCTGTCTGACTGACTAACCAACTCCTGGGCAGCGACGCATTCCTGTGACACGTAGGTCAGATATGATACGAGGACAGTCGGTCTGTTTCTGTGCAGCTGAACTGCTGCTGTCACATCCGCTTGCTGATGCCATGATCCCACCTCAGGACAGAGGCCGTGCTCCTGACATGAGCCATGCTGCTTGGCAGTAAAGGTGATGATACACAGAAGCAGAGACACCACTCAACACCTGAACACGGAGTAATCGTATTGGAAGTTTATTGTTGGCAGTCCAAAGAGAAGATGATGTGTTCAAAACAATATTCAGGCCTTCACACTATGTTAAATGTAAAATTTCCTGACTTTTCCATGACTTTCCACGACTAAAATTTTGAATTTTTATGAGGTATTATGTAAATGGGTTACATAATGGGTTACAAGATGAAACAAATGAAACAAACTAGCCCACAGATTCAGAGATCTTACTGATTTTTTTTTACCTGAGGCTGACAAAATGCCATGATATCCATGAAATGTCTCAAAAAAAATATAACCAGCACCCCATTTTCTGAAAACAAAGTGGAAAACCCCAGTCAGGTAGTCTCAAAAATATCCATCAGCGGCACGTAACACAGCTCACTTAGACTAGATAAATGTAAAAGAAACACTGACAGTAATAAAACTGATAAGGATGACAGATCTGCACTCTTGCAGCTGGTACAATTTCAATGACTTGCTCAAGGACACTTCAGCAAGGCAGATGCTTGTTGGCATGGGGACTCGAACCTGAGCTTCAAAAATGCTCTCCTGTCTCACTTCACCACCCTGCTGCTAATTTTTGCATTATAACACCATCGCCAACGGCTACCAACTGATACTTGTCTTTACAGTTACAGTTATTCAAAAACCCCTGCTTAAAGCACAACACTTGATAAAGGTAATGAAAGACAATAATGAGGCTGAGCTGAAGCTCCTCCCCTCCACTCCTGGCCTCAGGCCGGCTCTAATCCCCCATGGATGTGTGGTGAGACTGGGTGTGTTTGCGCGTATGTGTGTGTGTGTCTGAGTGAGCGCATGCACTAACGACGGGTCCTAGGGCTGACTTACACCACCGCAGCTGTTGCAGCTCCCACAGAGGCGTCTCAGGGGAGAACAGCGGGCTGCTGCTGCTCCACACTGATTAACTTGAGGCCCGCGCTGCACGGGACCGTCAAGGGAAAGACTTCCAGATACACACATGCAGAAACACACACAGGCATGGCTGTGTGTAGGTTACAAACAATCATAGCTCCTGAAACAGCATGCATTAAATCATGTAGCGGTGATCATTGTCGATTACAACAAGCAGTGATTTTGAGTGTTTCTTCTTTTGTTTGAGGTGAAATGTTTTTATCAGCCCATTGGTTTCTCTTGCACAAATCATTAGGCTTCTCTTCCTCTGTGACTTTAATGTGTTTCATCTCATTTAATTGGTTTCTTGTTAAATCATGTATTAATCAAATAACTGATTTGCTTTATTTCATCACTTTAACTTTTTGTATTTTCATTACGCTGCAAATAAAGTAAACCAAGAACATCTTTCTAACCAAAATCTAATGCACTGGAGCATCTGAGGGGGAAAAATTTACCATAGACCCACTCAACCAAATGTATTGCTTTATCACCATTTTATATGACTAGACCAGATTACAATACTGTATCTGCCTTTTCTTTTAGAGAATATCATAGACCAAGCCTAAAATACAATCATAAGCCAGATCTTTCAGTGCTTTTATTTTCATTATGATTTGACTGTAACGTCGAGTTGTGCGGGCTTCACAGACAGACAGTGTCTCTACAAAGGATCTGGCATGACTATAAATCTGGAACAAGTTGAACTGGAGCTCACCAACATGAAAATTCAAAACAGACACATGGTTGTACACATGGCTCTTTAACATGTGATTTGAAGTCAGACCAAACACTGTTCATCAAAGCATATTACAGCAAATCCAGTTGAGGAAATTGTTTAGTAATAAAGATGAGTACCTTGAAGTGAATCAATGTGTCAAAATGGATGAAAAAAGACCAGAATTGGTCAGCAAATTTCCATAGGGGAGTGCGACCCCTGACCCCTACTTCAACACTTTCTTACTTCAATGTACATGTAGAAAACATCGATTTTATCACTATGATTAATAACTGATGGCATAACTATTTACAAAGAAATTATCTTGTACTGTTAAGAGAGAGCTGGGCTTGACATGACAAGCACACAACTGCACTCGATCTGTGCCGCATGCTTCCATAATTGGTAGTAATGTTGAATTCGTATTTGTTCACCTGTCAAAGGAGATGACAGCTCTGAAGGTAGATCATGAGAGAAATTCAAGTAAAGCAAATACATCTGCCATATTCAGTTTATCTGGCACAACAGCAATTAGCTGCTGAATTGCAGTCATGCTCAACAAGTGCAGCTTGGCAGAGCAGCAGCCAGAGAACTGCACTGCATAAACAGATTGGCCAGTTAGTGCTGCTGTTTCCAAAAGCTCTCACCACTAAGTTAAGGGGATTGGACAGCAGGAATACATTTTCTCAAATCAACCAACAATATCTTGACCATTGTGAAACTGTATGCTATAATTTGATTACAGTCTGGGGCTGGATAGAATGCTGCCAAAATCAGCCAGCTGATTGTGATTAAAGGGTGGTAATTACTGGTCTATTGGCATAATCTCACTTAAATCTTACAAACACTCACACAAACACAAATCAGTGGTCAGAACTGCCCAGGCTCTACTTAGCGTGCATTCATCTGAGCGCCTGCAGGTATACACTTTGTGGTCCCTTCTTAAGCCAAGGTCAAGAGGCTACAACAGCAGTTTACAGCTGCTACAACCTGTAAATCTTTTCTCTGACATGAAATTTACAACTCGATAGTGCAAATGCTTTCTGCAAGTGTAGGTCCTAGCATTCAAGTTCTCAGGTGTTCTGCTGCAATAATGCCTTCATAGAGGAAGTGGGGGCAGGGTGTGAGTGTTTGTTTCAGGGTTCTTCCTGTAACCGTATCACTGCAGTGACAGACTAATGAGGCTAAATGATAATGAGTTTTCAGGATGAGAAGACTGCCAGCAGGGACAGGAGAGGATGTGAAAACGGCTGGGAAAGAGTCAGGGGTTGCTTATTGAAGTCTTGCACTTCTTTAGAAACACTATATCTGAGGAAAGCTGGCCTCAGCACCTCAGACATCCGCTGGGACCTGAAGTTAGGCTCGCTGCGCAATAGGAAACATCTAAAATTCAAGTGAACTGACAAAAACAGCAGCACTAATAGCAGGACTTTCATGTAATAAGAGTAACATGATGCATTATTGATTCCCCTGGGGAAACTGTCTCTTGGTTTGCCCCGGGTCACAGGCAGGTCACAGTGGAGCGTTGGCTGCAGAGCAGCGTCCCTGAAGCTGGTAGGGGTCAGCAACCAGCTCAAGGACGAATCATGGATGCTTGCTGACAGCGAGTTTTGATCACAGGCCCTCCAGCTGAAGTACAATCTCCTTTCTCATTACCCTGCTGCCCTCCAATCTACATCTAAGACACTACGCGGCTGCACTCTGACTTAAACATACACATAAGCTTATATTCAGCAGCCCCTGACTGGACTTCCAGCCAAGTAACAGACTTAAGAGTCCATCTCACGACTTCCAGTGACTAGATCAGTGAAGGTCAATCGCAGATTAAGCCTCAATTAAAAATTCCTCAAGTGTACCCATCCATGCACAAGCACTACACTGAAAACAGATTATCTACAATCACTGCCGGCATTGAAATGAGCCAAAAAGGGTGTTTAGGGCTAAAGACTGAATCTGGCAACAGTAAACACATTCTGGAGAAAAACAGACCGAGGCAGTTGATGTTAAATGGATGCAGACAAGGAATAAAACAGAGAGGGAAATGTCACAATGTAGTGAGGAAAATCTCTTTTCACCTTTTCACCTCCATCTCAGAGTACGGGTTCAGCTACAGAACAGTGCCTTCAGTGTTATGGACGTCAGCAAGGTGAATGTTTGCCAACAGGACGGCTTGAACATGGATGCTCCAGTTAGAGGACAGTCTTTCTATGCCAGTCTGTCTATGTCATCCTGCTGCCTCAATAGATAAGGAGTGTTCAGCCGGGCTTCCAGATCTATATATAGACTAGATTCATTAATACAGAATTGTCAGGAAGTCAGAAATAATGCCGGAAATCCTCATAGCCATTTCCTAATCAGTCGGCCTAATCAATGAAAGTTCATCATCCGAGAATTTTTTTCACAAGTGAGCGAAAAGGTTGATAATGAGACAGCTCCAATGATCATGATGAGTCAATCTGACTGAGGAAAAGTTGAGCGCTAAAGAGCACAACCTCGACTGCCAGAGCTCTCTGTGGCAATAAAAAGCCTTCTTTTAAACACAAAGGAGCTAAGAGCGTCATTCCCATTAGTTTTGTTTTTAGACAAGTGATGAATGAGAAGAGACACTGTTGCTCTCTTTTCTCCAACTGACTCATCAACAATAGCAACAGGGCACAGTACGAACAGGGTCAAGGGGCGTGAGTGTTTGTGTGTGTGTGTGTGTGTGTGTGGTGCGGGTAACAGTGCAGTCAGACAAAGAGGGCCTCTGACACACATCCAGGCAGTCTCTCTCCCTCTCTCTCTTTCGCACTTTTCTCTTGGCCTCTGACTCTTTTCCCCCTGAATGGTGCCATTGAGAAGAGGCGGTTAGGACTCGTTTCTATGAGGACGTTGTGAGCTCCCAAAGGAATAAGTGAGCTCTCACAGACAAACCTGCCTGTCGCAGATCATTTTCCCCCAGTCACTGCCTCTGGAGGGATTGACTGTCACTGTGAACGCCCAGACAGGGGGTTGGCTTGGATCCTCATAATAAGCGCATATGATAGCTAAAAATGTTACTCCACTTAAAAATCAAGGCAATAAATAATAATATGACTTAAAATTATGGGAAACAAGGAGTCATGGCTCTTTCCTGCTTCGGGTCTTTGAAAAATGCCGCTGCAGCTGCCTCCACCCAGCAGTTGTATAGTTGCATGGCCTAGATAAGCTCAGCTGGTAGAGGAGAGAGTGGCAGGGCTGGGAGATAACGGTCAGAGATAGAGATAATAGCACCCGC
>OMKZ01033418.1:0-21587 GCA_900302535.1 Neoniphon sammara | reverse complement strand
TGGTTCCTCTGATGCCTGTGAAATGATGGACTCCTCTGGGGTTTTCTCCGAGAGCGTACATAGACAGTAAATGTACTGTAACTGGATTTGTATCACAGTCTGTGGTGAGGCCAAGACAAACGTGGGAAAGGCTTGGCCTGTTGTGGGATGATGCGGGCGTAATACAGTAAGGTCGCATGAATCACTGAAGAAACAAGGAACAAATCAGAGGGGTTTAACCGCTGCCGAGGTCCAAGCTGATTCACCGCAGTTCCTCCTCCGTGAAATGAAGAACAGGAAGAGAGGAGGTATAGGTTTATAGATTTCATTTCACCTTTTTTAAGAGTAATACCTGACATTGACTGCATGAGCCTGCTAAATGAAAGGAGACCAGCATACTAGTCTGCATAATACAACGATGGGCTCTGGATTCAGCTCACGCGCTCTCAGGTTCACAGCACAGTAGCAATGTGCAGTCAGTCAAGTTCATCCCGAGTTCAATGACAATGTAATGACCTGGCAGGAAATACAGACTCTACTGGCCACATTGTAGGTTTCTCACAGCATAGCACAACTCGAGGGGCAAAGTGTAATTGCATATGGAAAAGAACAACCTCTGGTAGTGACCTGAGATGACTAATCTTTAAAATAATAAAAAATGTATTTAGGGATGCACCACTGATATAAAATCTGTCTTTTCTCCACCGTTTGAGACTCCTGTGAGCCAAAAATACTGAAATTCAAGCCAGTTTGCTTCTATTTCTGACATTTTGCTCAAGGCTTTTGGTATCAGATAGTCTTGGGTAAAATCTCCAGTACTGATATTCTATTTTAGAGCAGTATTGGCAGCAAAACTGATTCCAGTATCAGTATTGGTAAGAGCGCAAAGTCCTCTGGTCCAACACAAACCCCCAAAGGCTGTCAGATCTGACCCCACCCCATTTACCTGCAGGACAACAAGTCTTCCTCTCACACACAACACACAGATCCCAGACAAACACACCTCTCCGTATTTCTTCATCTAATCTTTCCCTTCATGACTTTAAAGTAAGAGTTGGCTTAAGATGACAAAGGCTTACCAAACATTCTCAGAGAGGAGCTTGAGAAATATCCAGGGTTGACCTAGTGAACAGGAGAGTGTTGGTTTATGAGTAATGCTTCACTCCCTTGACTGAATCTCCCCGGTAATCTCACCATTATGTGGAGCCAGACCAGGGTGGCTAACCTCCTAGGCCAACCTGGTGTAATATAATGGAGTCAATCTGCACATTCACCGGGAGCCCACGGAGAAAACTGAGCTGGGCAATCCACACAACTCCTGGCTGTCATGTGAAGGGGAGATTGTCTGATTCCTGGTGGGGGAGGCTCTCTCTTGCTGTGACCACTGTGGTTTTACAGGAGGAAAATTCATTTGAACATATGTATTTCATTGCAGGTTTGACCAATTCAAGTAATATTGAAGTCATATGATCTATTATTATTTTACAGCAGGTCTTAACCTTATCAGACACATGGTGCAGCCAGCACCAAATGATTGTTACAGGCCAAGTGTAAACACATCCCGTCACTATACTTTTGCATGAACCCCCACTCAGCCCTCCCTACATTTTTTGTGGAGTTACACTTGTCATATATAGTCTACGGACTGTCTGGAATATGAACAACAGAAATCCACAGGAGTAACAATAAAGCATAAGCCCTGGGTGTCGCATTTTCTGTCATCGATATAGATAAAAGCTGATGTAAAAAGATTAGAGACTGTTCTACTTCTAAACCCTGCTTTCTGTCTCAGGTAGGTACAGGCAGTCATGGAGAGTCTTGGCTGTAATGTGAGAAAAAGCTGTCTGACTTTCAGGGGGAAAAGTGGTAAGGAAGGAACCTGACCAGAGTGTGAACAGTTGTAGTAAAAAAAAAAAAAAAAAAAATTAGCTGCTCTGGAGCAGTGGCCAAATCATGTTTTTGAACTGTCCACTTCAAATAAGCGGAGAGCCCTGTCCTGTCCTCAGCCAACCTCTCCCTTGGACTATGTGTTTTTCACCTCCTCAGCTTCTTATATCCCATGATGTTGGAACAACCCCCTTGTGAGTCCATGGCTCTCCTGACGAGCACCCCCCCCACCCTGTCCTGAAGTGATCCTGGCCCAGGGCCCTTCACTCCACCACGGGGACTTGAGAGAGACGCAGCACAGCAGGCTACAGCAGGCAGCCAAGCAAGCAGGCACAGTGCTGCTGGAGGAAATTAAAAACACATCTACCACTCCCTCCCTCCTCCCTCTCCTGCTGAGCACAGCCAACTACTGCTGCCTCCTCATAAAACCTGCCTAGTAAGTTCCCTCCATTTCTAATATTTATTCCCAGAATCCTAAAGTCCCAGATATGAGGAGAATGAGCTGCGCCTGTGCCTCCTGGGCACCTGGCTATTTAGAAATCACGCTTTACCCCTAACATATCTTTCTGTGGGATATAAGGCCAGAATGAGCCTTAATGTGTCCTGCCTGACTGGCCATCAAAATCCTCTATTAGCTCCTTCTTCTAAAACTCATTTCCAGTACAACCATTTTTGCCAAAATTCATTTAGGACGGCTACAACTCTCCTCTCTCTCTCCAGATTCTTCTCCCTGATCCTGTGGTCAGGCTGCTGAGTGATTTCTGGGACCAGCTTGCTCTCAGGGCGAAAAGGGATGAAAGGAGAAGGTGGGAGAGAGTCAGGCATGGAAATGCTGAACAGCAAAGTAAGACAAGGAACATGGAAAATAGAGGGAGGGGCATAGGGGAATCCCAAAAATATAATCCTGTTTTCAAAGCCAGTCAGTCAAATCTGGAACGACTGACTGAAAATTCTCACAGGCTGGAAAGTGGCTGAAGCTGGGTGCCAGGTGCTAAAAATACTGTTTCATTATGCAGTAAATTTGTTGACAATCTGACACAGGAACCGCATTGTGCAGTGCAATCCAATTTATTCTCTACTTGTGGTGTCATAAAATTAAACTTTAGTACTTTTTTTACTCCTTTGTTTTAGAATGTTTTTCCCAATCACATATCCATTAATAATTATTCTGAACAGTGGGAACAAAAAGTACAGAAAAAGTACAGATTCTGTACAATCACACAGCTGCATGCAGATTGTCAGGCACATCACTTCCTCTGTTAATATTTACATCCTCCAAAACTGGCAGTACACACCCCATGCTGCTTGTTCCCCATGTATTAATGTTCCGATAATCTATTTTTGACAAGCTTGTTCCTTTCCAAATCGCAATCTACCTGTAACATTTAGATACACACCTCTTTCAAGAGCCAGGCTCTGGGTATTTTTAGAGTTTGTTCATGTGCAATGCTTTCTGCAATGAGCACTGCTTAGCTAAATTACAGTATGCAATGTTTAGGTGGCACAGAGTACACCAGGCACTATAGCGGACGTCAAACAAGTTTCAAACAACTCGAGGCTGCTGCACACAGTTCATCCACATACTGTACCAGAAAGCAGGATAGATAGTTTTCTGACAGTGTCAAAGTCAACACATGAATTATACATTTTGTTCAGAGACAACACTGTCCTGCTACATCACTTGGGCTCTTAACAGGTGGGGTTTTTAAAGTCAGCACAGTTTCACTGACTCCAATCCTGTCAAGACCGACAAAGTAAAATTTTCCTAATATAGCAACTTCTGCTTCACTGTATCTATAAGGTAGCATTCAATAAGCACGGTAAAAAAATTCTTTTCTGTAAACTGTAAATCATGTTGACGTCTGACAGCCCTGACTGATCATCCTGAATTTGACAGGTCTTTTTCTCTTGGACAGTGGCTGAGTCATCAAATGACAATCACAGGCGATAACAGGGAGATAAACCACATAACCTGTTTCGAAGGTGATTTCACTGCAGTATTCTTGCATTAAAAAAGTAAGCAAGCTAATGTTTTGTGTGTGTGTGTGTGTGCATATCTGTGTTTGTCTCCATGCTTGTCACTCTTGTGGAACAGCTCCATGTAAACACGTTCAAACAACCCAAACCCACAACCCAAAACAAAGCCGCCAGTTGCTGGAACTCCTGGCAAAACAGGAAATACAACTTCATCGCCGCAGCACACACGGGACAGCAAAACTGAGCCGTCGAGTTTCACTGCGCCATGACTCACTGATCACCTCTGTGTACAAGGAATAACAGTTTGTCTCACTGACACAATACATCCATGAAGACACAATGATCACATGGTTTCACAGACAGAAAAATATGAGATAACTTTGCATTTAGATATCTGATCCTTTCCGGCGCTGATAAAAACTTTAGATATGACCAGGACTACTTATTGTATAACACATAAAGCGAAAACATTGGGAACAAAACCAAAACCCAGGAGAAATTAACATTCATCATGATAAATACACTGAGGCTTATTCCTAGAGGACTACAACTTCCTGTGTGTTCCCACACTGTAACTCTAGTCGGAGGGGGCGGGGGTGTTGGGGGACTGCGGTGGTGTGGCTCTCTTCAAAGCGTCTGTGGAAAGTCTCTTTAATGAGACTAGCCTGTCTCTTTATGTGGCACATGTGTTGTGGAAACAGAGACACACTTTTACCCTTGTCCCACATCTTCTCCCTACTTAGTATCTCTGTATCTTTACCTTTATCTTTACCCCCCGATCTTCTCTTGTCTTCTTCAACCTTCTGATCTTTAATTTCTAGCCCTTTCTGTCACTCCGGTCTTTCTCCCCACCTGAGTATTACTGCTCATCTCTCTCTCTCTCCCTGCCAGATGGACAGAGCAGAGGGAGAAAGAGAGGGAGAGTGGGGGACAAACAGCAGAGTGTCCTGTACTCGCTGGGTGGCCTGTGTCCAAGCTGTTTGCTGACGGCGTGTCACAGTTACAAGGCAGCAGCAGCTCACGATGCAAACATTTAGCTAAAGCGACACACAACACACACGCTGAGAGCTGTGGATGGAAGCCACCTAATGAACCTTCTGCTCAAGCCACCCACTAACCACTAAAAACTGCGGTTTGCCCTGATGCTTTTTATAAACACAAACCTGGAGAACATTAGGAACAGGTGACACACATTTAAAGCGTCAACTCTGGATACATGAAGGATAGAAAATGTTTCTCCCTCTCTCTCAATTTTTTTTTAGTTTGTTCTCCTGCCAGCAGCCAGGCACTCACAAAAGCAAATATTGGCTGTGGGCTGGCTGGGCCCTGCCTCTGTGCTCCACCACATCACCTTGGACTCCAGCTCAAAACGCTGCAGCAAAATGTCCAAAGCCACACAAACCGCTCCAGCCTGTTACTCACTGTGTTAGTGAGCTGAAAAAGAAGGAATTAAAAAAAACTTCAGAATCATCACATATGGTGCAGGTCACTGCAGTGATTCAAGCAGTGAGCAGTCTGAAAACAACTCCCTAAGGTTGTCAGTCTATGCAAAATTCCAATCTCAAGCAAACACTTTTGGAAAAATTAACTCAAAACTTGTTACTTTAGTTTCGGGTTGCAGGAAAACTAAATGCTCCTATGCACGTCGAGAGCTTTAGTCTGAAAGCAGCGTGGTCTGGTAGTTAAAAGGACCGTCTTTTGGGGCACTCCGATGGATCGCCATGTAATGTGCGTACCACATATTATCACCGTGGCGGTCCTTTTCTGCATGTCATCCCCTCTTTCTCTCCCCCGTATTTCCTGACTATCTACACTGTCGCTGTCGAATAAAGCAGAAATGCCAAAAAATAATCTAAAAAAGAGAGAGAGAGGCCGTCCTTTAACTGGAGGACACCGGTTAGATGTTAACATGCTGAATGTCCTTGAGAAGACATTGAATCCCTTCCAGCTCCACTGTAGCTCACCCTGACCTCTGACCTCTCTGGAGGGAGGCAAGTGAAAAGAGAAATCACCAACAGGAATCAATTAAGTATCACATAATCATCATGTTTATTACTCTATATTTAGCAACCCACTAATAATAAAAGAAGCAGGTATCAATTGTTCCAGGTGTGGATAGACCAGTAGCCCAGACGAGGACCCAGATGGTTAACAGTTTTTCTGAGCAGCCCCTCCTACGACCAGCCTGGCCTGCACTGGACCATCTGTTTGACCAGGCCAGGCTGTGCCAGGCCATGCCGGGCCAGGCCCAGCCTCACAGCTTTGAAGTGAGCCTGCTTCCTCTGAAATGTAGACGTTAGTTTTGGATAGCATTTGCATTCCCTCTTTCCCGTCGCCTCCCTTGAGGAAACCATTAATAACCTGGTATTTGTGAACTGATCATTGGGAGAGAGGACTCATGCCCTGTATAAAGCCAAAGTGCGGCAATTACACAGGCTTTGATGCTTAGAAAAGTGACTTAAATAATCTATCCTCTGCTCTAAAAAGGTTTGCTGGTACACAGGTTAATAATTATATAGCATTTACGGGTAGAATTTCTTTTTATTTAGAACAATTTTAAACCCAAGTCACAACCTGTGATCCTTAAACCACAGAAAGCAGTTAATGGCACTTGCCTTAATGCTGTTTTAAATGTAAAATGACAGCAGGAAAGGATGCGGCCTTGCAGCGACACAGAGCTCCACCACAGATAATGTAGTCTTGGAGGGACAAAGGTCTTCTATGAGATGCTAACGAGTCTTCATGGCTGCCCGAGTTCATCAGAGTCTAGACGCAGCATCTATGCAGCACTGGGCTGCATACCACTGTACTGTACTCTCCCTCCCGGCTGCACTGAAAGTGGAGTTCTGCCATGACTAAGCGGCTTGGACTTGGCCAAAACTCACATACAAAAGCAGCACAACCTCTTCCAGCTCCCATCACTCAGTGTCTCTCATTTGTGCGTGGTTTTCTCCTTTTTCAGCATCTATCTGATATACACTCTGTCAAAGGCCTAATTTGTTCACCCCCTCACCCCCAACCCCCCTTGTTCACATATACACACACACACTCTTTTCAGACAGCTGCTCCCCCTTTCATTGTTGGAATCAGCCTTTGTTAATTATAAATCTCACCCTGTCCTTTTCCCCTTCCAGGCATAGAGGAGAACTAAGAAGAGCAAAGACATGAGGGGAGAAGGGAAAACAAGGAGAGGGAATGAGTTGAGTGAAGTGGCGAGAGAGAGAGAGAAAGAAAAAGAGAGAGAGAGATGACAGATGAGAAGAGAAACAGAGTGGATGGAGTTTGTTTTGGAGAAAGAAGGATAAAAGAAGGACTGGGTAGCAACTGAGGAAGCGTGGTTGACCCCGATTCTGCCGTGACTCCGCTCTCTGCTCGGAGGAAGGAGGGGCAGCGTCCAGACGTAAACCTGCAGTGACAGGGCTGCTGCTCCGACAACTCCCCCCCACCCCCCGCTCCCCATCCACTGAATCAGTCTTCACTTGTTCCTGCTCCCTCCCTCCTCCATCTCCGCTCTTCACTTTGTAGCTCCACTTGCAGACACACACAACAAGAGGAAACTCCTTGAAATGTCGCCAAACTGATGTGGAAATCCGCTGGGCCATAAAAGAATTATATTGGCTGACAAACAGATCTAAATCTGAAGAGCAACAATCAACCAAACTGGAAGCATTGTGTGTATTTTGGTGCCGTCTACAGCGCTCTGCGCAGCCCTGTGACACTCAGCCAGGCATGTGAAAAACGAAGAGGGGCCTGCACACGAAGAATGCGAGGAACGTGGCGTTATGAGCCCGTTTTATTAAGAGATGAAGCCCAGCATAGCAGGGGGAGCAGGCATGCAGCAGCGGGGAGAAGAGAGGATGGACACACTGGGGCTCACAGCGCGCTGCAGACACACCCCTGGGGCAGAGGCCGGCCCAGCAGGGCTCACTCTAGTGGGGGTAAATAAACACGTCTGCCCGGCTGTGAACACAGGAGCAACCGACAGAGAGTCTCGCTTCAAACCACACCAGGGTGTGTTTGTGACCAGGAATCTGCCTGACAGCTCAGCAAGCTACACAAACATACACACAACGCAAAGATCCATACTAATATCCATCTATTTATGAAACAACCGACAAGGTCATCCAGACACAGCTGATACAACCATCACTTGTGACATAGGGCAGGGTGATATGGACAAAATCATGTTATGCTTGACCAAATACCTTGATGCAGATGCTTTAATAAGATATTTACACACAAGAGATTTTTGATGAACAATCACTGGTAATGTGGATATGATGACCAAGCAGGTAGAGGCAGAGCAGCTAGAACATTCTAATAAATTTAGAAAATTTTATCTGTTGACAGTAATGCACCCTTTAAAAACAGGAAAAGACAACACACACATCAAAAATCCAAGATGATGTCTAGTCTTATATCATGATATTGATATAATATTGATTTATCGCCCAGCCCTACTGTGATGAAAAAAATAAAATCACCCCTGTACAGATACAATTTCTCAACAGTAAGACAAGAGAGCAGCCATAAGCAGCAAACTATCGGCTCACATGGGGAAGAGGATTAAAAGCACTAAGCTCACCGTTTTGGCAGGAGACCCCGAGATGGTGTGCTAAGTGGGTTAAAGCACACCCCAAGTCTCATTATCGCGCTGGCCTCCCCCTCCTCCCTCCCTCCTTCCCTCCCTCCCTCACTCCCTCTCTCTGTCTCTCTCTCTCTCTCCCCCCTGTCTGCCAGCTGAGCGGAGCAATTTCAAGAGAGTCCCACAGAAGACTTGGAGATGGGAGGGTGCGTGTGTGCGGGGTGGGGGTGGGGGGCTTCACGCAGACAGACATTCACACAAATCATACGCTTGCAAGAATCCAATGGAGGCCATGGGCCGAGTCTTCCCTGCCCAAGGCGATACGGCTTTCTTTTACAAGGGTCTGCTCCTCTTCCTCTCTCACACCTACTGTAACGTGTGATCCACTTCCCCCTGCCCTCCCCTGTCTCCTGGTCTGAGGAGATGCACTTGCTGTGTGTACTGTTACAACCTTAACTCCTGTGTGTGTATTTTTATTACAGTGTGCCCTCTGTGCATGTTTAGCTCTTGCAAGACAAAACACACACCTGGAGCCCACACAAAACCTTTAGCCAATACTTACACACTTTGTACACATGCACATATATAACACCCACACTTCTCACACAGCATCGCTAGCCAGACACTGTGGTAATCTAAGGCTATGGTGTAATGGTAATACTGCTGCCTTCACTGTACAACAGTCCCAGGCCCCTTAGAGACCAGGCTCTGTTTGCCTGCAGGACTCTCGCTAGCTAGAGCAAACAGAGTACAGTAGGTCCATTGAGACCGAGCTGAAACTCAGGGCTGCAGACGGCACTGTACACACTGAGGCTGTGAGAAAGGAGAAACAAAGAACGCAGCTAGTAAGCAGCATGGGCATTAAACTCCACTATAAAGCATCAGAAGCAAATGTCACAAGGCAACTACATAGATTCCCACTGTAAATGCATCACACACAGATATACACACTCTTCTGCTGGCCTAGGCAGGTGGTGAGCTCAGGTGAATGGCCACAGCCTGCTCAGAGGATATAAAGAAGGGCTTGTCTGTGTTGAGAGAGGCTTACAGGAGCAAGGTGTGGCTCCTTTCAACTCACAGTAGCATTGTGTGTGTGTGTCCTTGACTAGCCCATATATGAACGCCCTTTTCTGGCAAGTTTAATCGAGACATAAGATCCAAATAAAGTTCTGTCAACACCTTGGCTTCAGAAACCTGAGGTCAACCTCAGCCCACTCTGAAACAGCCTCCCCTCTCAGCAGCATATGGTTTTAATACAAAAGCAGCGGCGGTAATTTATGAATGCTTGTTGGTTTTCAGGTCGCAGCATCAATCACGAGGGAGGCGAGGGGAGTTCTAAACCGCGATAGAGATCTCAGCCCCTCAAAACTATCTCAGGCATCTGGACTGACAGAGGCATCTCGAAAATGGAATTTGGTCTGTGATAAAAGAGAAAAGAAAGGTGTGTCCGAACCTGAAGTTTTTTCTGTATCCAGGGCAATACAAACAAGAGGAGCTGCACTACCATATAACCACGGCATCTCTCAAAGCCGGCTGCTGCACACACACACTCCCTGCAACAGCAGCGGCGACGCTGTGAAGGACTGTGCAGCCGTCACTTTGCTCACTCATCAGAGCCCGGTCCGCAGTCATCACTGTCCCGGACTAAACCAGTGCAGAGCGCTGTCACAACAAGCTAAATCCATCCAGAACTTGTCTCTCTCTCTCTTGCAGACTTTGGTTTGAAGCATGGCGTGAGTCCAGGGCGTGGTTCCACACAGTCATGCATGCACACACACACACACACACACACTCACATATGCACTCACACTAGACTGCACGTGTACACACGCAAAACACACACAGGCCGGCCTACTTGTTTTCCAGGCGCAGACAGCAGCAGCGTGGAGTGAAAACATCTGAGTAACGAAAGAGAAAAAGAAAAAGAGAAAGAAAAGAGAAGGGGGGAATGCAAGAGAGGGAGCGAAAGAAAAAAAAAAGATGGGACCTCGAGGCTCCCCACAGGGCTGCCAACATTCCTGTCAAATTCAGACGTGGGAACCACTGGAAAAACACAACCCACTGTAAACGAATGTGCATGCGTGTGTGCCTAAGTGCACATCAAGGGGGAAGAAAATGGGCATTTGCAGTGTTTGTGCAGCAGACATGTAAATGGATGCAGCCGTGTGTGTGTGTGCTGAGGTGTTTGGGCTGAGAGGCAGTGAGTGAATGAGTTCATGCTCTGGAGGGGGAACGGAGCAGAGTGGCTGCTTAAGTGCAAGGGTGAGCGAGGGGGAGGAGGGAGCTTGTCAAGTGTTTGCGCGCCTTGGGCAACAAAATGGGTCAAGCAAGTTTTATCTAGGGGTGGGGTGATAGCAGTGACCTCCAATGCACACACACACACACACACACACACAACAGAGAGTCACCTGGTAACTGCAGCAGGGAGACAATACGTCCACTGTCTTCGTCTGTGCCTTGTTTCTAAGCCTTTTCACAAAGCTCCTCCTAACTGCATTCACCACAATAGGAGGAGGTCCGCTGAACTGCTCTCCAAAAGCAAGCACATACACCCTCGCCCTCTCCAGAGACAACTACAACAACAGACTACACATTTCCTCTGTAGATTCACACACTACACACACACATACAAAAGCTCGCTCCCTCTCCGAGTTTCTCACTTCTCTCTAGGGGGATTCTGTCACATTCACACACTTTTTATTGTTACTCACGTCCACTGTTTTTTCTTTCTTTCTTTTTTTTCTTCCAAGGTGTTTCGAAGTTTTTTGTTGTATTATTTCCCAGGTGAAGCCCCGCCTGAAAAGCCGGACCAGACGGATATCAACTCGAAACCGGGCCAGAGAGTTCATGGGGAAAAAGAAGACTAGGAAAGGGTGGACAAGAATGAAAGGAGTGAGAAAAAGGGGAGGTGAGAGAGGAGGAGAAAGCACATGGGGCTGTTCAGCCTCTTGCAACAGGACATCCCTCCCTTGTAACCTTCTTTCATCTATCTCTCCCTCCCCTCCATCTTTTCCTCCCATTCCTCCTCCCCCGTCAAGCCATTTCTCTCCATCTAGGTTATCAGCTTGTCCATCTCCTCCTCTCCCACGATGATAACAGGCTCTACTGTAGTGCGGAGAAAACACCCTAAATTCTGTCACTTCCTTCTCCCCTGAATTGCTTGCTACCCTACTCCTCTGGGACAGTAACAGAGCTGTCACTGCTGCACAGACACGAAAAACAAACATATGCTGGGGAGGAAAGGGACATTTTTCATTGTTAGTTGCTGCTCCAAAAATAAGCTTACATGTGTGCTCTCGGGATGCAACAAATGATTATATTGATAATCAATTATTCTGACAATTAATCAGCCAAAGAGCATATGTGCATAGTGCCACCGTGTTGTCTTCATCATGCCAGGGGACATGAACTGAAACTAGCTTTGTTGTTACAGCTTTAGCATACATTAGCTTAAGATAGCACCGTGTTACTACTTGTTGAGAGCTCTGTAGTGCAGTGCAACTACAGCATATTACATACACATTAAGCACATTTGCTTTTTCTTGACATGTCAGCACAAAAATATTGCATCTTAAATTGGGATGCAGCAACCCAAGATCCAGAATCGGTGTCAGGTCTGATCTTTGCACATTTTGAAAAGCAGCTGGCTGTCAGTATGTCTGAAATCTTGAATTACTTTTAACTAAAGACTGAAAACAGTCAAGCAGCTAATTGTAATGCAAGTACAATTCAAGTGTTTATGGGTGGCAGCTGCAGAGCTAATTGTAATGCTATTAATTTAATCAGGCACTTGTAGGAAACACTACTGGAAGCAGCAGAGGAAGCAAACATTGGAGCATGCAATGAAAAAGACACAAACTTCTCTACAGCAGTGAAAAAGATACAAACAAAATACCAGAGGTTTATGGCATTAATTGCACGGCCAGACCTGTTCTGTAGAGGAAAATGTGGGCTTTTGTTATTTTAATGGAGCATTAGGAGTGACAATTTGTCCTCTTGACATCATCTTTGAGTCACTGCCCTCCCAAAACTGTACAACAAGGTATGTGAACACCTCTTAGAGTGCTTGGAAGATATGACTGTGACAGTATTTTCCCTACATTTACTCAGCCGTGGTTTACCACCACAGTAAGAACACTGCCACCACAACTGGGTTAAATAGGAAATTTACAAAACATTAAAGTTTACCTCAGTTTGCCTCAACAAGCAGAAACAAGTATAGTCCCAGTGCTTAGAAGCAGCTCTTTAAAGACCATCAACGGTCCAAATACAAAAAAAAAAAAAAAAAAAAAAGGTTTAGTGCCACAACCTGCACTCAAACAAAAACTAGGACTCACAGAGATGGACATGGAACAATCACCAAAAATCAACAACTGCTACAAAACAGCTACAGAGGAAATGCTGGATTGCAAGATATGACTGTGGAGTTTGGTGTCTCCTACTGTGCAGTGGATTGGTTTTGATCTGAACTTTATTTTACAAAATGCAATGCAGTGGTAAACATTTTCCAGTTAACTGCAAAAATATCTGATGTTCTGATTGAAAAAAAATTAAGACAGCCCTTATTTTAAGTTATATCAAGCTATAAGCCCCGGTGATAATGCTATGCCAACACAACAGATTTACACTTAGTGTGAAGATACTCATCGTCTTCCATGCTGTGATGTTTCACTTTCAAATATTGGCACATGTTGCTGCATCAAGCCAGGCAGAAATAGCCAGCATAACACCAGAAGTAGGTCGACTTTACCTTCGAAATAAAATTGTAAAATTTGTCACATTTTGGTACCAGAACTGCAACTCTGTAGCTTTTGATAACAATTACCTATCTCTATGATACTACTGCATTCCTTCAAGTGTTCCCATACTTAAGTCTTTGTTTTAAAGGCTTGCTGTGTGCATCAGACATTTTCAAAATACAAATGAAGAGTGACAGAGGAAATAGGTTTGTGTAGCTGACAACAAATTGATAAATGATTTGACGTTGTAGATAATATTAAATAATTGTTGCAGGCTTCATGGACACTCACACATACACACATACATACCACACACACGCTGGATTATACACCCAGTAAGACTGAAAAAAGCCTCAAAATAAAACAGTTACATATGTTTGTCAGAAATCCCCTTATGTCTCACCCACAGAACAGACCTGGTATATTATCCACACAGCCATGCCTACGCAACAACACATTAGCATACCATACCCTTTCACTGTGTCGAGTGGACCCGTTGAACTTGCGGAAATAGCCCACTAAATAGCCTCCATCCCAGTATCAAATCTGATTTGGAAATGAGGAGGGAAAAAAATGCACATTTTGATACAGTACCATAAAAATGTGCCAAGAGGCATTCATGGAATGACCACATGCTATACTCAATTAGCATTAAAACAATGAGACCACAGTCAGTAGTCGTAGACTGAGATCTGAGCTAGGAAGAGGCACAGAGAGGGAGGGACTGTATACATGCATGCCTCTGTGCACACATTCCTCATTTTGAGAGAACAGAAAGAGACTTTGACTTTTGATGTAGTCTAATAAAACATTTCACATCGGGACAGAGGAAAAATAACTAAAAGCATCTTATGATCTCACCAATGCACATACCCACCCACACACAGGCAAAGCACGGGAGAAAGCTGCTCTGTGTGTGTGTGAGTGAGTGTGTGTCTGTGTTTATAAGGATGTGCAGGTCACTAATGGCAAAACATCCTGAGTGACAGAGGAAGGGGAAACATGCAAATCTATCTACCTATTTCCTAGCTGTGTTTTGTGTTACACCCTTTTCTCATGCCAGTACTTCCAACCTACAGCTGTAGACGGCACAGCACACAGAAAGATGAGCTAATCCTGAACTATCCCGACAATGAATGGGCAAGGAAAAATTCCAGGATATCAGCATGCTGGAGATAAACAGGATTTAACTACATTTTGAAATTGGGTTACGTTTTTTTCTGAGCCTCACAGGAATGTTTTACTCATGTCCTATGAAGTGCTCACTTCTCTTATCTTGGTGACTGATTATAAAGCCTGCATTGTGGAGCCTATTGCTACTCACTCATCTCCATGATGCCCCTGGTCTGATTCACAGAAACACTCATCCGCAGTACGCACCCGCGTCCTCCACAGAGCACACTCACTTCCTGTCCAGCAGCTTGACCTCCAAACAGGCAGCGGAGAGGGCCAGAGTGAGCAACAGGCCAGCTATCATCTCCAAATAAAACACAGATGGAATTTCACATGAGGTGTCTGGGGGCCGCAATGATGCTTTTATTGCTCTGCACAGAAAGTCTCATTGTTCAACTTCGTGTGCGAGATGATTAAAACCTTTTATTAAGACCAGTGATTCACACCACTGACCGAGATGAAAGCCTTTACACTTCCACATTCATGTGAAATATCTCAGATCATTGTTCAGATGCCCCTTCATCATATTCTCACTTGAAATTGTATATATTTTTAACAATCAAAGCTCATGCTGGATCAGCACTGTTGCTTCTAGGCTAAAGTGACATTTGCTATTTTGATGTGATTTTTGAGTACCAACTTTAAAGTTCAGATCTTATGAGATCACATCATAGTGTGCCCACACTGCCTGAAAATGGCTGTTAAGTGTCTCCGCTGGCTGTATTTATTTATATCTGTGTCTGCATTACTTTTCCCCCTGTTGCCCGCTATTCTGTCCATTTGTTTCATGCGGACTGTGGCTGAATTCTGTCAAGTCTATGAAGAAGCCAGCCTGACCACTTTCAGATCTGGTTTTGAGAATTTGATGGAAATGAGTGAGTGAAATCCAAATTTTCTGTGTCCAGACGTGTCACTTAGCGTGCTCTGGTGAGACTAGATGATAAAAGTTGCTTTAAAAAAGCAAATATAACTGTAGCCTTACAGTCTTTGCTGTGCCCTCAAGCCCAGAATTCACTGAGTCACAAACAGACAGCAAGTGAGCTTATGAGTTGACAGGTGTATGACGGTCAAGCCCATGTGTGCGGGGTGCACAAGGTTAATTTACTCCTCCTCACTCCATAAAACAGACGGAGACAGAATCAGCTGCTTCCTTATCCTTTCATCCAGGATTTCCTCTTTTTCCAAAACATTTCTCCCCTGGTGGTGTATGACAGAGCTCTTTGTGCATGAATGCTTGCACACACACACTCTCACACACACCACCTGTCAGCCATGGCCCTATGTGTGCAGCCCCAGTTAGGGACAGACATTAAGCAGGTGTAACAACATGGGAGCTAGGCACTTTATGCTCTTACACTCAGAGCAGCAGATCAGCCAAAATCCATAGGCAAAGAAAACGCAGGAGGAATAAAAGGAAAAGAAGACATCACAAAGCAAGGTGGCGCCTGCCTCTCTCAGCTGCATGACAATTCATATTAATGGCTGCGTGTCTGAATGCTTTGGAAGTCTGCAGAACAAAGCCTGTTCCCTAGAGATCAGCATACATGATTTGTGCTCCTGTCATCAACGGCCTCTTGCAGCACTGAAACGCCATTTAACATCAGCAGTCCTCTTTGAAAGAAGCCTATGGGCTAGACACACGCATTACAAAAGCGGGGGGAAGTAACAGATAAGAGCTCATAATGTTATGGATATCAACACATCGAGAGGCTGCAGGGGAGTTTAAACTTGTCCGGTGCTGTTCAAGGACCAAGCGGGCTTACAGCCAGTTATCACAGTGAGTCCAACGCCTACATGTGAAGGCCTTGGATTAAGCGTGAGAATTAAGAGATAACCCAAACAGACGTATTTGGTTTCCCTGTGGTCCTGACTGTGAAAATGCTCCTAAGCCCTCCCCTGTTTCAACATACCCAGGTTTAATCTCACCTAGTAAAGCCATCAACACCAACCACTCATCACAACTCTTAGTAGCGCTAAGTACAGGCTCTTTCTGAAATGGACATCCATTTGTAAATGTGTAGAATGGCCTCCACTCTAAATCACTAAATGGACAGCCATATACAGGCCAGTGTAAATCACTCTCTATGTACAGTCCTTTGTCAAGCTGTCCAAACGCTTTGTGGTCCATGTATACGTCTACTATAACCCTGTCAAACACTTTGTGCGGAGTCCAATAGCCCTGTTAAAGTGTTTTGTGGGTGGATGGGAGTGTTGGGGCATGTCTCATTCCCTCTCCCTCTCCTCTGCTACCAGCGCTGACCAGGGGGAGGATGCAGGCCGACCTGTGGCAAGAAAGGCCTCCTCAACATCTGTGTTTATCCTCTAGCTAAAACCAACAGGCTATATTTACCCCAGTCAAACAGATCCAGCACAGAGGAGTCCGGAGAGGAGTGGATGTAGGCTTCTGCTGCGCCCGGGAGACCCACTCTATCTTATTTCCATACCATGAGGACCCCCAACCTCTTTTGTCCTCTGAGAGCAAGACAGAAAAGGGCACATTATCAACACAAACTGTCAGCCATGCACAAGCACATTTTTGGGCTTTTACTTGCAGGTTGGTGATTCTCTGATTCATCATCATCCCTGAGAGCGAGACGCAGATTGGTAAACAACACCTTGAGGGAAGCTGACCTCTGAGGGAGTGAGAGGAAAGGAGGAGGCAGGCTGGATAGATTAGACTACCTACCTAGCAAATGTTTTATTGCCGTGCAGATGGCCATAAAGCAGAGACTCACTTCAGGAAACATGCCGTGCTCTTCTTTCTGTAAATCTCTAACCTCTTGACACGGCCATGCTTGCTGACTCATGGACAAGACCCTCAAGGGAACTAAATACATCAAAGAGAGAGGGGGAGGGAAGGGGCTGCAAAGCTGTAGGTGGTTTAAATGTTGTTTCATCTAATAGCAGGCAAACTGCACACTGACTAACATGCTACAAACACAGAAAGGTATGCCTAAGGCCTTAAGTGGGCATCTGATGAATTATCAAAGCTGATCATGGCTACATGAGCTCAAGTTCAAAACAATACTCAGTGCTCCACTCCCCCACACACACCCTTCACCATATAGCCTGACATGCGCCAGATGGTATCCTTAGCCTAAGGTATCTTCCTCCCTCTCCATGACCTACCAGGATACACTAATGAGTGTGATGGATCCTTTTTGGGATGTTAAGAGAGCAGGTTCTCTCGCACCAGTCAAGCCAGTTGTTCACTTCTATTAACCTCTATTTAACCAGGATGCCTCCAAGGATTAAACAGAAACCTGGCAAGAAATCACCTTTTAGTTCTAACATTACAAACAGCAGGAGGGGAGAAGAGGGCTCAAACCGCAGCTGATAGTTAACACCATCTCCGCTACTTTAAAAACATCACAAGGGACCTTCTTTGAACCTGGGTAACATCTTTAAAGGAAGATTCTGTGGTTCATCTGTTGCTCACCCAATAGCTGACCGATGAGTGCATACTTGTGAACAAGTTCCTTAGTCCTTGTTGAGACAAAAGGAACGTGGAAATCAACATCTGATGAGTCACCGCCACCATGATAGGGCATGATGATTTGTTTTAATGTTTACAGGGGAAATAACTCAGGTGGCCCAGATTCAGCTCTCTTTGAAGAGAAGAGCCTTTGTTCCCACAGCTGTTTGTAATGAAACACTGAAATATCTGAGAAGAAGCAGAAAATACGACATATTCCTCGAGATCAATCACAGGTTGTAAACAAAACTTATCTGGACCCCAGTGGAACTTACTACTAACCTGCTACTGCAGGTGCTTTACAACGATGACGGCCCCAAGTCATAAACATGGATTAGCATGGATAAAGAAGACAGTCTTGTGAAACAAAACAGCAGCAGCACAAACATACTTCTTTGGAGATTATGAACCAATATCCAAACCACTAATACTACCTAAGTATATGACATACCACAGAATATAAACTAGTGCCTAGTGCCTAGTACAGCATCTTTAATGGTGACAGCAGGACTACAACATATAGGATAGGCGACATCACACATCACTGGATAAAACAAGAACAAACAACTCAAGGGCAGACACACAAAAAAGCCAAATGCACTGATTTATTTGCCAGTCAGACACTACTACTGTCTGTGAAGTCACGGGCTCCCGCTGTTTAATCACAGACATATTGCTGTCTTGACTACTGTCATGCGTCATGCTGAAGAAAAAGTGTGTTGTAGTTTTGCCTGTAATCAGCTGTGATCAATTTATGGAACTCTTTCCTTAGACAGCACAGAGTACAGAGATACAAGAGAAAGTAGGACAGTGTGATTGGTTGAGACGATCCCTAACCATAACATCATAGGTTTGATCAACAATGGCATGTTTATCAACAGTCATCTGTCTAGTCAAAGTGTCAGACTGAACAAGGCACCAGACCTCTGCCTGCTCAGTAACTGTAAGCTGTTCTGGATAAGAGCATCAGCTAAGATGAGAGATAAATTAAAGCATGCAGCAGGTGCACAGTACACAACCTAGCCAACTGAGCCATTACAACACCCCCACATGTTATTATTACTGAAGGACAGATTTGTTTTAAATTATACATGCTACAAAAAGCTAGCTAGCCAGTTTTGCTTTTAATATATGGTCTTTTCATACATCTATCTACATCACCATAAAACTGATGGAAATTCTTTCATGGAGACTATCAACAGAGAATTAGAGAACAGTGGATAAAGCACTCCTTCAGCCTTCTATTAAGGTCTTTGATCAAAAGGTCAAAAGCCACAATTTGGAGCATCTGGTCATGATTATTTAACATAATTTTACTGTTCAGAACCTGCACCGGCTGTTTGTATTCTGATTTCCTTCACATAAAAGAAGGAACATAAGAATGTTATCTTATTACAGCAAACGGGTTATTAATGTGTCAATAAAGCTCTGCACTTTGCTTAGCAGTCATGTTGCCAGAAGAGGGGAAGTAAAAAGAAATGAGCATTTTTCATTGAAAAAGCAGGATCAAGTTAGGTCACTCCGTTATCATATTCTGAATTTGCTGATCATAGTTATTCTATTATAAATAAATAATGTGCAGCATATGTGGAGTGTTGCCATGCTCTGCTGCTTTTGCGCGACAGATCTATCATCCTGATATTTGACGTGTCATTTCCTGAGGCTTGGGGAATACACCAACACGGGGAATCTTTATGAAAAGGAGACGACACGCAGAGGCATCACCTCCCATTCAATAAACACACTCGACCGTACACTCAAACGATGCACTCGCAAATACTGGCATTGTGCACATGTCTTCTGACAGCTGAGCAGATAGAGTATGCATGTCCAGGCAAGTAAGAGCATGTTCAATCCGCCTTTTATCGCCAATTAAAACATGTTCCACTACCTAACTCAGCCAGCCTGTACAAATTACTGCTGCCTACTGCTACTCTGTAAGAAGAAATCTATGCATGTGTAACTACACGACCAAAACGTTTCCCCGTGCAGGACAATGAAACAAAATCTCTTGCCATGGCAACTTCCGATTGCAGCACAACTATTCGAAATTCAAAGCTCGTCCAGGCTAACTAACTAGCTGGCTAGGCTACGCTCCAACTAACGAGACAATGCTCCCATTGTCTGGAACTTGTAGTTTTACTATTTTCGCTTGGCCCCCACAACTGTGATTAACTCAGGTACGAAAAACTACAAATCGGAAGTCTGCATAGCACTGAACGCATGCGCAACGGAGCCCCAATGACCAGGAAGGCTGTAGAATATTTTGTAGTTAACATATTTTAGCGGGTAACGACACATTTCTCAAGATATATCCATCTTACTGAATGACCTGAAGCCGAGTTGAAGCAAACAGCCGCTCAGAGTCACGACAGGTTAAACACAGACCGAAAGCTCCGCCGTAGTATTCAGGCTGCTGACTGCATTGACTGAAGTTGGTTGGCTCGCCTGCTCTCGGTGTTTGCCTTGCTCGCTAGTTCACTCGCCACTTTTCAACGCTGTTGAATAGCCCCAACAGTGTTACTAAATGTGTTCAGAGAAAATACAAGACAGCGTGGCTTACCTAACGAAGCTCTGTTGTTTTCGTTTGGCTCATATCCCGTTACAGTAATTCACAAGACATTGTGGAAACATTCATTGCCCGATGGTCGACTGCCTGTTCACCGACCGCGACGTTGCCAAGAATGCTCAACCGAAACCACGGTGTAGCTGCGCCCGCACACTCATTGCGCATGTGTGGGTCTGTCTACTGCACCATGCTGATAGTAACCCATAGGGGGCAGTATACTACCATCGTGAGTCTGTATATCAGTGACGTTTATTAGACAAATGTAAGAGGCATGCTGTGTTTTGCTAGGACACTATATTAATAGCACGGGAAACTAAATCTATGTATAAATGTAACATTAAATGCCAACTGAGAACCTTTCTGTGTTTGCATCAGGCTGCAGGAACCGTCTTTGATAATGCATCTCTCACTAATTAGTGAACAGCACAGCCTTGTGGTTGAAAAACATAACCCAATCATTTGTTTTTATCTCACACCTGTCACCCTCTCTATTGTCCTTTGCAATCAGCCTCAAATATGTAAAATTATGTAAAATAAGTCCTTGAAAACATGTGAGGCAGAAGTACTAAAGGCCAAATTATGAAAATAAATGTAATCAAAGTGTTTGTGAGGTGGGAAAGGGCAGCAATAAAAAGCATGTGAATGTTGTCTCCATCAATTGAGTAACAGGTCTTTCCTTCACATTTGCTAACTTCAGGCTAATGAATAACATTTTCATTGATTAAGTACTGATGATGTGACTTACTCAATATAGGCCTAAACTACATCACATCCTGTTAACCAGCCATCTGAGGAAGAGCAGGGTGTGAGAGGGAGGCCTTCTGACTGTGAACACTGAGCCTGAGTGTGAGGCCTTAAATTTCTGCAAAAGGCCAAGTGTTGCTCTTCCTCACCTTAGAAAGATAATATTATGTAAGCCACACTTGTAATTTATGCAGTCATTTCCATTACAATTTTCATAAGGTGTTTCATATTTGTGCTTTAATTGTTTATTTTTATATCTATCTTTGTATTTGTGTAAAGCACTATAAGCTACATTTGTATGAAATTGTCCTGTATAAATAAAAGCAACGTGACTTTATTTGACTCATAACATACAGTACATGGAAACAATAAAACCTGTCTATTTTTTCCAAATTATAATGCATTTGTACATAGATTTTGTTGGTTATTTTGTAGGCTATTGTGCACAATGTTATATAA